>PVJL010005436.1:0-108703 GCA_004026885.1 Lyroderma lyra | reverse complement strand
CCTCATTAGCTATCAGGGAAATGCAAATCAAAACCACAATGAGATACCACCTCACACCTGTGAGAATGGCTGTTATCAACAAGACAAGGAATAACAAGTGCTGGAGAGGGTGTGGAGAAAAAGGAACTCTGGTACACTGCTGGTGGGAGTGCAAACTGGTACAACCACTGTGGAAGGCAGTGTGGAGGTTCCTCAGAAAGTTGAGAATGGAGCTACCATATGACCCGGCAATTCATCTTCTAGGTTTCTACCCTCAAAATTTAAAAGCCTTAGTTCACAAAGAGTTATGTATCCTACTGTTCATCGCAACACTGTTCATGGTGGCCAAGACATGGAAACAACCAAAGTGTCCTTTGATAGATAAGTGGAGAGAGGAGCTGTGGTACATACATACAGTGGGGTATTACTCAGCTATAAGAAAAGATGAAATACTGTTGTTTGCAACAAAATGGATGGACTTTGAGAACATTAAGCAAAATAAGCCAGACAGAAAAAAAACAAGAACTATGTGACTTCACTCATCTGTGGGATATAAAACTTAAAGCAACAAAAAACCAAAAACTTAGACACAGTCAATAGTTTAGGGATTACCTGAAGGCAAGGGGTGGGGTACTGGGAGAGGTGGGAGTGGGTGGGTGAGGAGGAAGGGGTAGTCAAATATGGTGATGGAAAGAGAGTTGAGACTGGGCAATGAACACTTAATGCAGTGCTTAGATGATGCACTGTAGAATCGTACCTCTGGAACCTATGTAATTCTTGTTAACCGATCTCAACCCAATTAAGTCTAACAATAAAAAAAAAATTGAAAAATAAAGCTACTTTATGACTTAGCAATTCTACTACTGGGTATTTATCTGAAGAAATCCGAAACACTCATTCAAAAAGATATATGCACCCTTATGTTCATTGCAGCACTATTTACAGTAACTAAGATACAGAAGCAATCCAGGTACCCATCAATAGGTGACTGGATAAAGAAGAAGTGGTACATATATTCAATGGAGTATTACTCAACTATAAAAAAGAATGAAATTTTGCCTTTGTAACAACATGGATAGACCTACAGGATATTATGCTGGTTGCAGTAAATTAGACAGAGAAAGACAGATGTCATATGATTTCACTTATGTGTGGATCTAAAAAACAAAATAATTAAACAAAACAGAATCAAACTTATAGATACAGAGAACATTTTGAGGGTTTCCAGATAGGAGGGGGTTTTGGGGAATGGGTGAAAAAGGGGAAGAGATTAAAAAGTACAAATTGGTAGTGACATAATAGTCATGGGGATGTAAAATATAGCATAATGAATATAGTCACCAACATTGTAATAACTGTGCATGATGTCAGATGGGTAGTAGATTTTTTTGGGTGATCATTTCATAAGTTATACGAATGTCTAATCAGTATGTTGTATACCTGAAACTAATATAGTATTGTGTGTCAACTGTAATTGAAAAATGAAAAAAAGCATTAAAATGAATAATTCTTTTTTCATTTTTATTGCTAAATGTGACAGAGTTAGAATTGCCTAAAAATATGATTAATGAGAAACTTGTGGGACTTTCCTACCCTTAAGGTGTCTAGTGAATTTGAGGGAGGTACATCAGTAGAGTAAAAATATAGTAGAAGAGGTATCTCTATGAATAATTATTTTAGAAAGAGAATTTATGTCTCCCTAGAAATATATCATTAGACATTTTTGATTTCCAATTACTTGCAAGTTACTGATTTGGGGAGGTGAACTTATTATCACTGCAGTGTACGTGCTTAATTCTCTGTGATTTGTGCTTGTAGCTGTCATAGAATGTAAAATGTAAAATGAATGCAGACTTAGTTTTTAATATATTAGCACAATTTGGAAACTTGCATCCCACTGTAATGGAATTTGGTCTCTTGTGCCAAAGGATTTTTTGATTCTGAAGTTTTTGTACTCTTTAGTTTTACTTTATTTGAAAAAGATTCTGGGATGTTGCCCAAGACAACTGGGAATTGCTCATAACTATTGAAAATCTACGCAATGTGGTTGAATGTGGAAGTGCAGCTGCATATGTTGTAAATCATTCCTAGGATTGTTATTGGGCTTGGTAATGGCTTTTCTTTAAGTAATTTCTGTGATCACATTTGTGAAGAGACAGGCAATATTGTGAAGAATGTGGGGGTATGGGAGTTCCACAGGTAGAACAACTTGAAAGAAAATTTCTAGAGTATATTTGATTTTCCATTTGGTTTACTTTTACTTTCTACAAAGAATAAAACATTCTCCCCTTCCCCTGCCCATCTATTTGATCTTCTTGTTTGACTCTTTCCAGCTGTTGAGGTTACCTGGATGTGCTAATGTGAGAGTGGTTTTATGGAGGAGTATTGAGGACTGGTTAGGAGAAAATTACACAGAACAGAAGAAAACAAGATATAGAGACAATTTAGGAACAGGGCCACAAAGTGAAGAAGAGAGGTAAAGGTGTATGTGTTCATCAGAACTATTGATGAATTTAGCCAGGTTTAGGAATGGATTCTGAGATCCTGAAATAATCCTTTACTATCTCTAGTCTCATCTAAGATGCTTGTTTATCCCCCAAAGAAATGGATAGATGCCATCTTTGACTGCTCTTTCATAATGAGGTCACCATAAGGACCAAGCTCTGTAAAGTGAAAGCATATGTCATCATATCTCAAATTGCAAATGCCTTGTACATAATAGTAGCTTAATAAATGCTTACTGAATAAATGAAGGTCTTTTAGCTTTGAAATTCTTCTTCTTCTTTTTTTTTTTAAATAAACAGAATAACCTTATAACTAAGAATAAGCAGTTAGAATGACTTTGGAATGTCCTGATACTTCCTATTTGGTTTGAAATGAGGATATTGTTCTGTCCTAAAGGTGAGGAGAAGAGGGATTATGGAGGAATTGACAGCATGTAAAGGAAAATTGGGAGATAGGACCAGGAAAAGAGCAGGTGCTGGAATAGGATTTGGGTTTTGTGCAACTGCAAAGCACTTAGGTATTTCTTGTTATCATGTTTTAAGGGGCTAGAAGTCTTACTCTTCTGTCATGACACAATGCACTGTATAGCTGCTGGACACTGTTATGCCCATTCCAGGAGAACCTGGAAGGGTGCTACACAATGATTTGCTTGTTTCTGAGCCTCAGATGTGGTAGTGCATCTGAGGCCCACAGGAACCCTCTGGGCTTATCAGAGTGGTTCTGGATCTGGACTATAGGATCCCCAGCCATGCCAGTGGGAAATAAGACAAGGGCCTATATTCCTAGGGTCATGCTATGACCATAGACCTTAGCTGTTGGGCTGTGCATATTTTGATGAAGTGATGGGTATCTTCATGGTGGAGAGAGTGTTTAGTCTAATGATGTGACTACATATTTTCATCTTTATAATATTATTATGTTTTTTCTTAGAAGTAAGTTCAGTAGCTTTTTTTCTGTTTTATTCACATTGCATCCTCAATACGTACAGCAGCAGTGCTTGGCACAACGTAGGCACTCAGTGGATATTAGTTGAACTTGGAGTCTGCATAGGTGCAATGTATGGGGGTCGTGCAAGAGTAGGAGAGGAAGAGGACTGAATACATTTGTGCTTGAACCAGTTTCTGTCTGTTACCTTTCCTCTGAGGCAACTTAAGAGATTCTTCGGTGCTTGCTGTGTCACAGCACAACGCTAGGCATGGAGTGGATAGGTGGGTTAGGCCTGGCCCTACCTTTGAAGAGCTCCTACTCAAGTAGGTGAGAGGTGGTGGTAAGTAAACCATAGCCACTTGGAGTGTTGCTGTGGGGGTCTGCTCCAGACACCGGGGGAATCCTGGTAGGATCTCCAGGGTCGGGGGATACTTCCAGTGGAGGGGACATCTGAGCTGAGTGTTGTCACCTTTGTAGGTTCACAGAGAAAGTAACTTGGTGGAATTAATATAGGCAGAAGCCATGCCAGAGCATTGGCACCACAGTGTGAGACCTTGGTCTTGTGGGGATTTGCTCGTGGTTTGGTATACCTGGAGTTCTGGAGCCTGTGGGGAGGGTCCACACATGGACAGGGCATCAGCAGAAGCCAAACGAAGAAGAAGCTTGTGTGCCATGTATAGGAATTTGGATTTCCATCTGTGGGAAGTAATTGAAGGTTTATTTTCATTTTCTAAAAACCTTTTTAAGTGAAGAATTTCAAATATTCATAAAAGTAGAAAGGATCGTACGTGATATTCATAAACTCAACCTCTAGATTCTACACTAAATGTTTTTCCATATTTGCTCATCCATCTTTCTGTATCTTATCTATATGTATCCACCCATCTGTCCTCATCTATCAGCGTTTAAGCAAGGGAGTGGTTTGTGTTTTAGAGATCCCTTCTGGAAAAAGCATGGGGAATGAGCTAGAGAAGGAAAGGGAATGGAGGGTGTCAAGACTCATTGAAAATCTGTTGAAATCGATGAGGTGAGGGTTGATGGTGGCCTGAACTAAAGTTTGACCAACTGTGCTGGAGAGGGAGGGCTCAGAGATTTATGAGGTTACTTGAGTGATTATGGCTCTGTAACAGATTGTCACAAAACTTAATGGCTTCACATATTTATTTTGCTTACAAATCTGCAAAATGGGCAGGGCTGCCTTTTATAGGGTGTACTCAGTGCCACCTATAATGACTTGAAGGTAAGCCCTAATCACCTGAACCCTCGCTTCTTCATATCCGCTGCTTGGTGCTGCCCGTTGGCCAGGACCTCATTTGGAACATCTGTTGTGGCCTCATCATGTGGCCTGGGATTCTTCACTGCCTTGTGTCTGGATTATGAAGGTGTGTGGAGAACGACAGGACAGAGGAGAGAGGGAGAGAATGAATGAGAACCCCAGGTGGAATGATGTTGAATTTTATGATGGGGCCTCTGCAGTCATGTCCTGTCGCTTTTGCCACATTTTGTTCGTGAGACAGTCACAAGCTTAAGAGGAGAGAATAGTCTTCATCTCTTGATGGGAGTGGCAGGATTCTAGAAGAGCATGTGGAGTGGGAAATACTGCTGCTGGCCAATTTTGGAAAATACAGACTGTCAAGGGGCTAGACTGACAAGATTTTATAGGTACATGTCGGGAATGTGGGGAAAAAGGAAGAGGAAACAGTCTGAGATGACATCTGGACCTCTGGAGTAAGGGAGGTCTTTCACTGAAAGGGCCATGTGGGTGGAGGGATAGGCTGTGACAAAGAGAGGGGAGATGATGAGGAAGGTGTTTGGTTTTGGTTCTCCTTGTTTTGTTAGGAAATCTTGCATCAGAATAGCTTCCTAAACTGCAAACCCACAGAGGGTGCATTATTCTAGGAACAGACAACTGAATTTCTCAGTAGTTTTCTGATATCTTTGAGTTTGGTCCCCTGGCCTTTAGGTCCCTTTAAAGACTGCTGTGTACTCTGGGTGGAGGCAGCCACGCATTTAAGTGTTCCCAAGACTGCTGGGCATACTGTGGCTCTCAGCATCTGCTTCCCTCAGCGGGGTAAGAGCACCCAGTCAGGATGTGGCACTTATCAAATTCATCCAGATGACATTTATGAGCATGGGTGGTATGCTGGGACCTAAAGAGTTTATGTGTAAACTAAACACCAACATGGCCCTAAAGAGCTTTCTCTCTTGAAGGGGATACAATGCCTGGTGCTGAGCTCCAAGGAGGCAGAGCTCTGAGCAGAAGCTCGCTGGGCTTTTCCTGGCCTCTGGGTTCCCCGTGGGGTGCACTGCCGCCAGTGTCTCTTTTGAAGCACACAGGGTCCTGCTTGAGAGGAGAGGCCAAGCCACATTTATAGACACTGAGTTCTCCTGGTTTCCACATCAAACTCAGCAACAACAAGGTTACATTGCTCCTCTGCCCCTGGGGCAGAAGGCAGAGACAGCACCCAGATGCCCCTGATTAATATCACTATCTCCAGTCACCCAGAATTCTGGAAAGCGTAGGAATACCGCACCCCACTTCTCACTCTTCGCTTCCTGACTCTGGACTCTGATTTCATATTATCTTGCCTGGTTGGTTCTGATACTGAATTTATTCTGCAAACTGACTGAAAATCTTATTCCCTGTAGCCTAGACACACCAATGAGTCTAATTCAAGTTAGAAAGCACTGAAATGCTGAAAGAGTTTCCTACAGGAAAGGAGCCCTTCTGCCTGGGGAGAGGAAGGGAAGTTTCTTTGATGAGAGAAGTCATTTGAGCTGTGCTTTGAAAGTTAGGCAGAGTTGGCTATACGGAAATCATAGAGGTGATGGAAAAGCACTCTAGTTGGAGTGCCAGTGTGAGCAAAAGCAGGGAATGCCACCGAGGTGTATTTTGTTCTGAATGATTTTATCAGTGTTCTGCTTATAGGAGCATGCATATAGTTTGTGTGAGGTTATTTACTTTCATGCTATAAAATTCTTACTAAAAGTACTTCATTTTTTCCTTCTGCCTATGAGCAGACATTTGCTTTTATCAGGAAACTTTGAGTAGAGCCATCCAACTGAATCGAGACTATGGATTATATGAATGGAATCAGCAGATTGGGAATATTGAAATGCTTTGGAAAGAATTATAAGACTTAGAAAGCAATACTGAAATTTTATACAATAAAATTTTTGTTAAAATTAAGAAAAATAAACTAGGAAGGTAAAGTTTGCTTGCCTAAAGGTTTGGATAATATTCCGAAATGTGTATTTTTGAAGTATCCGTCTGTTTTTAATTCAGAGACTACAACATATATTTCCTTTCCAGTAATATTCACTCCTTTCTGTAAATTTGAATTGCCATCTAGAACCATTGACCTTTACGCTCAAGAACTTCCTTTAGGATTTCTGCTACTGCAGATCTGCTTATGATAAATTCTCTATTTGAAAAAATGTCTTTATTTTATTTTTGTTTTGAAGGATGGTTTTGCTGCTTGTAGATACTGTTACACTGTCTTCTGGCCTCTGGTTTTTGAGGAGAAGTCCATCATCACTTGTATTATTGTTCTCATATATGTAATGTGTTGTTATTCACTGGCTGTTTTCATGATTTAACTTTATAGTTCAATGATTTGCCTAGATGTAGTTTTCTTTTTATCCTGCTTGGGTTTTGTTGAGTTTCTTAAATATATGTTTGTCTTTCACTAAATTTGAATGTTTTAGGACTATTTCTTTAATTTTTTTCTGGCTAGTCTCTGTTTCTTCTTCTTGTACTCCAAATATATTGTCACACCGGTCACTCAGGCTCTGTTCACTTTATTCAATCTTTTTTTCTTTGCTCTTCTTCAGATTCAATACTTTCTATTGGTCCAACTTGAAATTCACAGCTTCTTCCACTATCTCCAATCTGCTGTTAATCTCATTCCAGTTATTGTACTTTTCATTTCTAATTTAATCACTATTTGGTTCTTTTTTTGTATTATCTAATTTCTGGGTTGATATAACTTATGTGTTCATTCACTGTATATATATTTTCATTAAAATTTTTGAGTGTGTGTATATATACAGGGTGCCAAAAAATGTATATACATTTTAAGAGATGTTATGTATATATTACTTCTCAAAGTTGAATCTTCGCTCAAAAGATGGCATTAATCAAATGAATGCTAGTGTCGCCGTGCCACAGGCACGGCAGTCAAAGAAAATGGTGGAAGCACGGTTGTTGTTCAAGGAGAGCAAGACTGTTTGGGAGTGGTATTTGAAATTTGAGAACATTGTTTGAGTTTCCCCCACTTTCTCCTGACTTAACATCCCTCAATTTCTACCTAGGGGGACCTTAAAGGATGTGGTGTACCGTAGAAAACTGGCTACCCTGGTGGTACCTTGGGAAGAAACTGAAATGGCATGCACAGGGATATAAGTGGACACTTAGGTCAACGTTGCTCAAGCAGTAGTTCTTCATAATCAAAAGTGTCTGTAGGCTGATGGTAATCACTTTGAGCAACTTTTGTAATTACAGAAGTAAACAGACTTGTAGTCATCTTTTGTTATTGGTATATATTGAGTATTACAATTTTAATACAGTTTTCCTTTCTTAAAATGTGTATACTTTTTTTTGCCACCCTCTGTATATGTATACACATATGTATGTATTTGCTGCTTTAACCTGTTTCCTGTTTAGAAAAAAAAAAGGCAGCTTACCTGCCACATTCATTTGTTTTTATATAAATATGGTCTTTGAGGCTGAAGCAAATCTGACTGGTTTTCAATGTGAAAATAAAATATTCTTGGAGTTATTTCTAAACACAACTTGTCTCTAATCCTAATGTAACAAATGTATATGGTGTTCAGTATTTAATCATTTATTTTCATGTGGAAAACTTGGGAGGTAAGTTTAGGACTATAATCCCCGAGTTATCTTGGGGTAAACGTTGCAGCTGCAAGTGCTGCCAGTGAGTATTCTTGGGAAAAATGGGAAATGGGTTAGAGTTCTTGTTTGCTAATTCGAACATCTGGGTCATTTTGAGGTGATAGAAAAGATATTTTGTTCTTGAAGATGTGTTATATTTTTATCTTTCTTTGCATGTCTGTGATTTTTGATCAGTTACTAGGCATTGTTAATTATATGTTATAGAGACTCTTGATCCTATTATATTTATTTCAACAGGATTTTTTCTTTTTTTGGGGGGCGGGTAGTTGCCTGGCTGAGAATCGAACCCAGGCCGCAGCATTGAGAGTGCTGAAGCCTAGCCACTACACCACCAGGGAAGTCCCAACAGGATTTTTTCTAGTAGTTAACTTGACTGGACTCCAATTCCAAAGGCACTTCCTTGCATTAGGATGCAGCTGACCTGTCTACTTACTTTCAGCTTCTAGCTGTTGCTTTTCCACCGTACCTGCTGTGGTCTCTCCCATCACGTGTAGTTTGGTAGTCAGCCATGAATATGAGGAGACTTTATACACAGATTTTTGTGGGCTCATCCCATCTGCAGTCGCCTCCCTCCCAAGATTCACCTCTGGTTTTCTGGTGGTTCTTCTAGCCTCCGAGGTTTCCTCGGTACTTCAGGCCAGTTAGGGTTGTGGTTTCCTTCCATGCTCAGATGCATGCGTACTGGGGAGTGTCCTCAGGTAAATAGCTGCTGCAAAATCACAAACCTCATCTTCTGCTTTTGTCTTTCAAGGATAGACTCCTGTCCAGTGTCTGCTGCTTTTGGTCCCTCTCCAGTACATTTAAATACATTAAAAAAATACATTTTGTCCAGACTTGATAATTGTTACTGACAGGAGGGTTAGTCTATACAAGCTATTCTGATATTACTGGAAGCCAGAGTCAACAATGAGATACATTTTTTATAGGTTTATTGAGGTATAGTTGATATAGAATAAACTGTACATATTTGAAGTATACAATTGTGTAAGTTTTCATATAGGTTGACATCCTTGAAACCATCACTACAATCAGGATAACAGTGAGTTTTTTAAATTTTATAAAGATTTCATGTTAAAATCAGTGGTTGGAAATAAGGCTTTTTTATGCTTTGTATGTTCCTGTTTGCTTTCAAATGTAATATGTCATTTTGATCTTCACAATACCCCTGTATTATAGACTGACTATTGCTCCTCCCCCACCAGTCCTTATATTGAAATCCTAATTACCAGTGTGATAGTATTAGGAAGTCAGGAACTTTGGGAAGTGATTAGGTGATGAAGGTGGAGCTGACATGAGTGGAATTGGTGCCCACATAAGAAGAGACAGGAGAGGTTGGCCCTTTTCTCCTCTCTGCCCTCCCGCTCTCGTGTCTGCTTGTGCCTGGAGCTCAGGTGTGGGATCATTGATCTAGGAATTAAAGATGTAATTTTGCTGTGTGGCCAGATTTTTGTTTTTCCTGCTTGCTCTTCCTACTTTAATTATTTCCATGACTACTTCTTGGCTTAACTCATTTAAATGTTTCCAAATTTATCTGAAAGAAGAAGAGAAGAATGAGAAAAGGTGAAAAGTTGTGAGGAAAAAACCAAGAGGCACAGGGTGAAAAAGCCAGCAGATACATAGAAAATGTCCTAAAATTGCACCAGGAAATGAAACAGAAAAAACTGGAAGAGTGTATTTATCAGATGATGGTGAATCCTGGAAGTTAAGCAGTGTTCATAAACGTGGGTGTCTTTGTGTGCTGAATGAATACGTGGGTTTTTGTGCCTAAGAGTGTATAACTTAGAGCCTTGTAAAGCTCAGACATAACAAGATGATTCAGTAAAGGGTGATGAAGATTTGGCCTTGAAAATGAGCATCAGACATATTTTGAAACAGAGAGAGGCAGCATGGAGACCGCACTTGCCTAAGCCTTTAACCAAAGTTTCACCTGCTCCTGAACAGCCCATGCAGAAGGAGCTTCCAGATTTACCTGAAGAACCTCCTGGAACAGCTAACGAAGTAAGCTTATCCTTTTCTTTGAAAATTAAGTATATCTTTTATTTCCTTTAACATCAAGTCCTATTTGACTGCATGATGAAGTTGGGCTACCACACATCCCTAAATAGCTTTTCTGCTTCCCTTTCCGGAAGGTCTTTGCAAGTGGAGGGAGGCTGGTCACTGCAGGACATAGGAATAACTGTGGATACTGCTCAGTGTGGAAGAAAAAGAGCCAAGCAACTAATTAAGCAGCGAGAATTTCCTGTTCTATGTAAACTCAGTTCCTCCATGACCTTATAGGACAGAAGGTTCCTATATGACCTTATAGGACAGAAGGTTCACGTTAAAACCATGCCATACCTTGACTGAGCTCAAGGCAGTGAACACTTTAATGTTGCTATCCATGGGAATATGTGGACATACATGATTAGAAACCGAGTATTCCTTGCGTATAGTGATTTTTGAAATGTGCCCTTTTATAACGTATCAAATGAGAACTAGATAAGAATGTATACAATAAGGCACTCAATAATTTATATTTTTCCTAGCTGACATCATTTATCAGTATGTTGAAAAAGAAATTTATGTGACTTTGGTTTCTGCCTCTTCAGTCTGTCTTAATTACTTGGAATATTTCACAATTCTGTGACACTCTTCAAAGTCTTATGAGTCAGAATGTTTGTTCTGTTGTATTTTTAGAAATTTAAAAGCTTTAAAGAAGATTTAAAGCTTATAAGGCTTTAAAGTTCTTTTTGATAGGTATATATTAATATTAACTAATGTTGAAGTTTATATAATTTTGCCTTGCATTAAATTATAACATTCACAGAGTTTTAGATGGACAAATATTTTAAAAAATAAAAATTACAAATTGAAAGAAAAAGAAGAGACAGGAGAGCTAGCTTGCTCTCTCTGCTCTCTACCATGGGGATACAAGAAGATAATCATTTGCAAACCAGCAACAGGGCCCTCACCAGATACTGGATCTGCTGGCACCTTGACTTTGGACTTCCAGCCTCCAGAACTGTGAGAAATAAATGTTTTATGTTTGTGGTAATTTGTTCCCAAACTAAGATATCCTGTGAATGTACAGTGGTTCTTTCTATCACCTTTCTGTAGAAGAAAAACTGAGGTGGATGTGTTAAGTGGCTGGCTCTCTTTATGACACGGCCCTTGTTTCTTTACACCACTGCGTATCTAGGGAGACACATAAACCATGGTCCTGCCTTTAGAAGTTCAGTTTTATTTCGACTGGGAGTGAAAACTGCCCAGAACAGGTACAGGCAAACTGGGAGTAGAGAATTTGGAGACCCTAAAAGCCAAGTGGAGTAGACTGACCAGATGTCCCCTTTTCAACAGAACAGAAAACAATAGGACTGTACCATTGCAGACAGTACGTGTGGTCGGCCTAGTCTCCCCGGGCCAAATTCAAGGTGTCAGTAGGCTGACCGTACGTACCATTTGAAATGGGACAGTACCATTGTTTTCTGTCTCATTTAAAACGGGACGTGTGGTCAGCCTAAAGAAGCGGTATTTGGACAAGATGGAAGGTGTAGTGGGGAACACTGCAGTATTTGAGCAGATGACTTCTGTGACAAGACGGGCAGTGGTGTGCAGATGAAGGAAGGGCTGAGAGAAGAACTGAGGCCAGGAGCCCTGTTTGGGAAGCAGGTGCAATGAGCCAGGGTCATGTGATGGCCATGGTTGTTGTGGAAATGAAAAGGAAAACAGATATTGGATTCTATTCAAAGGAAGAGCTGCGAGGACATAGCAGGCTGGATGTAAAAGCGGAAAGAGAAGAAAGGGTCAGGGGTAGCCTCTTTTTTAATTCTTGACACCTGTGCTATTCACTGCACCTGACACAGCAATCAATGAATGTTTGTTGAAATAAATTGAATGGTGATGGGTAGATGGCTGAGGGAATGAAGCTTGTTTACAGACCACTAACATAACAGTTCCCTAACTTGTGTGTGCATCAGAATCACTGTGAGGGCAGTTGCTGGGTCTCACCTGAGTTTCTGATTCAGTAGGTTTTGAGTGGGCCCCCAAATTAGATTTCTGCCAAGTCAAGCTGATGCTGCTTGTGCATGGCCACACTCTGAGAAGCAGCTGTTTAAAATCAAGAGAACCTTTATGAATTCTGCTGTCCGCCCTTTGTACTTCAAGGCTGACTGTATAGGGATGTTTTTCTCCCAGTCTTGTTGGGTGAATTCGAAAGAGAGGTATCTTTGGAATCACAAATTGTGATTTAATATTTGTCAGAAATCTACTTTATTACTTCACTTAAACCCTGGAACCTTGTTTCTAGATCCTCTCGGGTAACATTTTGAGAGCACTGCATGTTTTTCCACAAATTCTTTGTGAGCAGATGAGGAGGCTTTCCAAATATTACAGCAGACCCTATGTCCAGGGGAGGGCAGAGCTAGCTGGCTGATTCTAGCAGCAGACAGATTGGAAGGTACTCCTGGGATTATGTCATGTTCATTAGCTAATTTGCAGAAAAATGACCTCATGCATCATTGGGTAGGACATCTTAGACTTCTTGCCAGTTTGCCAGGACTTTTCTTGGGTTTCTGTTTGGTTTATAAAGAAAAGAATGTTTATAAATGAACCACTTCATGTTTTCAGGCTTTGCAAGCTGGGCCTTTGGTTTCAGAGGGTAATTGTTTCTTAGAACAACCTATGTGCACTTTATGCCAGTGAACCACAGGGCTATGGAGCATGGTGGACCTTGTGGAATTTTGTGATTCTTTTATGATTTTGTGACCCAGATGTGCCGAGTGAGGGGGTTCAACTTCTTAAACTTTAATGTCAGTTTATGGCAGAAACTGAAAAGATGACAGTGACCTGGCTGCCTTTGTCTTGTCTAGGAACTGGGCCTGAGTATTTGGGAGCGTACCCTCTCTGGTTGGACAGTTAACCATTTCACCCAGAAGTCCAGTGCCGCTCATGGCTTTGCTGTCCTCATACACTTCCGATCCCAGCATGGCTTTTAAAGATAGGACAGTCACCCTGAGCAACACCTCGGCCTAGATCTGGCACGCTGCCCCGATGCTGCTGCTCCCCCGGTTACCACCTCTTCAGTCACATGGCATGTGCTTTACAGAGGCCCTCAGTCCCGTGGCTTTGAGATCAGGGCCCTTTGGGGAATATTGAATTCCTCTCAAGGGTTTCCCTTTAGTGGTTTCCCCAGGTGAGAGTTGATTCTGGGAGTTACATGCCAAGACTCTGAAGTGTGACCCCTTCCAGACTTGTCTTGCCCCGCCCCCACAGGCCAGAGTCCAGTGTCTGCTGCTTGTCTGTAAAAACCAACAAACAAAGCAGTGGCAGCAACAAGTATACCGTCACTAAGAACTGCCACACAGTGTGTTATGGGCTGAATTGTGTCCCCACAAAAGTCATGTGTTAAATTTCTAACCCCTGGCACCTCAGAATGTCAGTATATTTGGAGATAAGGTCTTTAAAGAGGTAATGAAGTTAAAATGCGGTCGTTAGGGTGGGCCCTCATCCAATATGCCTGGTGTCCTTGCTAGAAGAGAAAGTGTGGACACAGAGGAAAGACCATGTGATGACACAGTGAGCCTTCTGCAGGCCAAGGGAGAAACCAAGTCCGCTCTTCCCTTGACCTCAGACGTCCACCCTCCAACCCTGGGTGGGTAAACTGCTGTTGTTGAAGCCACCCAGTTGTACTACTTGGTTAGGCACCCCTAGGAAACACATATGACCGCGCCCTCCGGGTGACGTGAGCTCTCTTAGCGTGGGCCAATTGCAGTCTCCTCAGCTCTGGCCCTCAGACCCGTGTAGAAAGCTCATAATCAGATGCAGCCCATCTGCTGGTCTCTGTTTTAATGATAACACACTTTACCTCAGGAAACTCCTCCTCATCTAGGAGACCTACTGTCTTAGGATAGGCTCTGTTGGCTCAGAGACTGCCATCTCTGACTAAAATTGCCCGCTGCCCGGCCCAGAGGTCGGAATTCCCTTTCCTTCTCAAGATGGAAAGCAGCTGGTTATGTTAAAAGGGCTATGCACTTACTCTGCTTCTTGGCTTTCCTGTGTGGTGGGGATTATTCCATACCCATGCTGCTTTAGTCTACATGTAGCCACACCTGCAAATGCTGTCAGTTGATGTTAACAGGAATTCTTGATGAACTCTTAACAGGAGTCCTGAACATTGCATGGGAAATGATGGAGGGAGTTTAAGGCAGTGGATAGAAGTTCTGAATCTGGATCAGCCTGCCATATAAGTTGTGGCACCTGGGGGTATTATATAATTTTCTGTAACTCAGTTCCTATATCTTTAAGATGGTAATAAGTGCAGTCAGTCATTGTGCCGTGTAGAGGTGCAGGTTATGAAGCACAGGCTCTACCTGGAGTGAACACTTAGTCAGCTCTTAGGATTATTACTTTTATAGTAAAGATCTATAACATAATTCAGGATTCCTATGTGCCCTCTGAATCACAGAGATATGTTAGATAGTGATGGTTATAATTTTTATGTTAAGTACCTGTTTCAGTTCTCCAAAAATAGTAATCTATTTAAAGCAACTGTATACATCCCTGGTTTTTGAATGAAGAGAATTCTGCTTTTCTTTGGGTCTTTTAAGCCCTTAGATTTATATTTTCTGGCTAATTTCCTTTTGTTATTTTAAATCAGTAGCTAAAATTGTATCCATTCCCCTACCTTGCTTTTATCCAAGAGGAGGGAACACTTACCTACTTGGGTTAGACTCTAGGACTCGAATGTGCCAGGTTTGTGGTGGGCTGGGTCATGGCTTGGGGAAAACTTGTGCATGAGAGTGTGGCTTCTTTTGCTTTCTCTCCAGGTGCTGCATCCCTAAGTTGAGCTGGGCCCCACTCCTGGGGTGGGTCCAGCTATCTTGTCATGTTTATTCTCCTGTGGGCACCCCATGCTTTCATATTTTAAACAGAGAGTATAAGAGCTCATGTCTTGGGTTTGGGTTAGTGGGTGGGACAGGCCTGTAGAGCTTGATCATGAGCTCTATGCAGCAATCAGATTTCACTTCACATTTGCCATTGCCTTTTGGGTGCTCATCTATCTTGAGAGCATGATGGAAAGGAGGGTTGATCAGTCTAATAGCATCAAAAGTCCAAATTGTACCTCATCAAAGGGTTTTATAGATATGATTTTCCTAGCCAGTACCAAGATGAAAGTGGGATTTGGTCTGTACAAACAAACTCAGCTCCTTGGTCATGTAAGTCAAGACTGATGCTATTTAAGGGGAGACCCAAAACAACTGGAATTATCTTCTGGAGGGCAGGCCCCTTGTAGTACAGGTTTGCCCCACTAGGTGAGTGTTCTAGGAACCCATTTGTATCAGAGCACCAGCTCGTCGTGTTGTGAGAGGCTGCATTGGGCTTCAGCGAATTTTTTTGGAGACTCTTTTCAACACGTTTGCCCATTTCTTGATGGGTGATTTACATGAACAATGCATGGCATGACGACACATGTGCCTACACCATGCTGAGTGGTCAGTAGTTTTTGACCCCACACAGCATGATCCCTGTGCCCCACCCTCCCTATTCATCTAATGTTGCCCAAGGGACTCTTTTTGTTTGTTTGTTTGTTTCCCTGGATGAAAAAAGTCCTCAAAGGGAAACCATTTTGCCCATGTGGAAGATCTGAAACCAAAAACATCAGAAGCGCCAGAAGACATCAAAATTGACAAGTTTAGAAACTGTTTTGAGCAGTAGAAAAAGTGTCTTGATACGCGTTGTGGGGAAAATGGAGTGGCTCAGGCTCTCTCACCTAGCTTCCGCTGGAATGAGGCACACCTGTTATGTACCCAGGACTTGAACTTTTCCCAGCGGTGGCCGTTTTATTGTTTATGTGCTCTAAGAGCTCACTTCTTGGTGGCCTGCCACCTTTGTTCTTCTGTCTATATAAGGATGGAACCCTTCTGGAGGGAGCTATGGGCTATGGGCTACAATCTATAAGCTATTAGGAACTCCTGGATGCCATTTTGTTGCTGCTCTGCTTCTGGAATAAAGGCTATGTTCAAGTTGCCTGTGGTTCCTTGATTTTTCTTCAATGTGCCCGGATCCACTGCGAACCTCCCTGACCTCAGTCGTTTGCAATACAAGTGTATTGCATCCAACAGACTTTTAAGGTGACTGAAGTTTAAACATGTAAGAATAAATACACAATTTTTTATAAATACATTTGGTTTGTTTTGGGTCCACCCCTTGTAATGAGAAAGTAGTTTCCCTAACTCAGGAGAGGCTGGGCTTGTTACAGTACAACTCCTAGCATCAGACAGAGCCTGTATTTTTCTTAATTCCTGTTGTTTCCCTAAAGGTAAATAAGCAGACATCTGCCCCCACCTCCCTAGTCCCCTTCCCGTTTTCTCTGGGTTTTGTATTTAAAAGCAAAGCTTAAATCTTTTGACAGATGAATGTAGCCACAATGTCAGAAGACACTAAGTGCAAAAAAGGGAGGACATCGCCAAGTCTTAGTAGATACCTAAAAATCATTAATTTAATAATAAGATCTAAAATGAAGACATGGAGGAACTTGTCAGGGACAGGTAGAATTCTCTCCTGAGTTACGCTCCCATCGTCTGCTTTGTTTAGAATAGATCGTTCTTGTTAGTTTTGCTCAGTAGTTTTGTTTTTAAGAAGCCATACAAATAAATTGTTTCCTAATATAATTTTCCCCTGTTTATTTTCCATTGTGGATTTCTTTGTTATTTTGAGAGTGTGTATGTAAAAGTCAGGAGATGCTGACCTGCATGAAGGTTGCAGTCGCTCAGGTTTGTTCCTGGGAGACAGCTGGGACAGTGCCGCCTGTTCGGAGCCATGTTACTTTGTTGAAATGTCCACAGCAAAGCTTTTGCTACACCACTGGGCCTCTGGACACGGTGTATTTCATAAGAAATGGGCCTGGGGACAGTGCGAATGTCAGTTTTTCCAAGGGGAAGCCTAGCTTTTTTTTTTTTTTTTTAGTGTTTTTCTTTTAAATTTTTTTTTGGGGGGAGGGTAGTTCCCTGGCTGGGAATCAAAACCAGGCCGCAGCATTGAGAGTGGCAAAGCCCTAGCTACTACACCACCAGGGAACTCCTGTAAAATTTTATTATTATTATTTGTTATTGTTAGACTTATTGGGGTGACATTGGTTAACAAGAATTACACAGGTTCCAGTTATACAATTCTACAGTGCATTGTCTGTGTTGCATTGTCTGTGTTGCATTGTCTGTTCACCACCCAGTGTCAGTTCTTTTTCCATCGCCATGTATTTGACTCCCCCTCCCTTCTCACCAATCCCACTCCCTCCTCTCCCAGCTCCTCTC
This sequence comes from Lyroderma lyra, assembly GCA_004026885.1. Taxonomy (NCBI): domain Eukaryota; kingdom Metazoa; phylum Chordata; class Mammalia; order Chiroptera; family Megadermatidae; genus Lyroderma; species Lyroderma lyra. The sequence goes on along the minus strand of PVJL010005436.1, from coordinate 91,090 downwards.
CTCTTGCCCTCAGGTAACCACTAAGCTATTGACTGTGACCATGAGTTTTTGTTTCTTTGTTGCTTTCAGTTTTATACTCCGCGTATGAGTTCTTTGTTTTTTCCTGTCTGGCTTATTTCACTAAGCATGATGATCTCCAGGTCCATCCATTTTGTTGCAAATGGCAATATTTCATCTTTTCTTACAGCTGAGTAATATTCCATTGTGTGTATATATGTACCACAGCTTCTGTATCCAGTCATCTGTCACAGGGCACTTTGGTTGTTTCCGTGTTTTGGCCACTGTGAACAGTGCTGCAATGAACATTTTTTTTTTCCCTCAAGAGTTCTTGAAAAAAAAGTGGGATTTTGAAACAAGAAAGAGGGGAAGTCTGTACAAAAGGATTGAAAGCTCCTTGGATGACAGCGTTTCTCCTGATCCTTCACTCAGACCTTTCTGCCAACAGAGGCTGTGGGGTAGCATGCCCGATGTGTAAGTACCAGAGTGGTCAATGAGATGGTCTGCACTCTTAGCCCCTGCAGAGGAGGGGCAGTCGGAGAGAGAGCTTATCTGTGAGAGCTGAGCAGTCAGTGTGTCCAGTGGTTAGTGCAGGAAGCCAGCAAGGATGCAGGTCTCTGGTGCTGTGGCCACGCTCTGAGGAGGCCGCTCATGGGATGTATTTGGTGGGGATGTCGGGAGAAGAGTTGACCTGGCCTCACCTCTGCCCCAATCAGAGCATCTTTGTTTTGAGCCCTGGAACTGTTTGAATAAAGACTATACAGGCACACCTCGTTTTATTGTGCTTTGTTTTATTGCACTTCACAAATGTGTTTTTTACAAATTGAAAGCAAGACCCTCCACTGGCAAAAATATTTCTATTCCCAAATATTTGCTATATTGCAGTGTTCTGGAACTGAACCCACAATACCTCTGGGGTATGCTTGTAGATGAAATAAGGTAAAAAAAAAACAAGTCTTCTGAGGAGTCCTAAGAGGGCTGAGGCTTGGTCATTAGGAACAGCTGGTCATTAAGAAAAAGCAGCTGCACAAGATGAACTTGAACTTGAATTTCAAATATGAAGCTAAGAATGCCAAGTGTCCAAAGAGAAGAGACAAGAGGCCCCAGTTTAGAGCTAAGATTCTGCCTTTCTGTTTCTGGAAAAAAAATAAATTTGGGGGGTATTTCTAAATTGATGTGTAATTACATGTAGAGTGAAATGCACAGATCTTCACTGTACATTGTGTTCAGTTTGGACAAACTGCATACATTTGTGTAATCCACACCTCACCAATACATTGAACAATTCCAACACCTCAGAAAATTCTTTTTAACCCCCTCTGAGTCAGTCCTCCATGTTCACCAGAAACAAACACTATTCTGATCGTTTTCACTGTAGATTAGTTTTTCCTGTTCTAGAACTTCACAGAAATAAAATCATGCCGTATATACTCTTTTGTTTCTTTTTTTTCTTTCACTCAGCATAATGTTTTTGCATTTATCTTTTTCAGGGGTCTGCAAACTTCTTAAAGAAGAAGATAGTAAATATTTCAAGCTTACAAGTCTTAAGGTCTCTGACAATATGCAAATAACTTGGTGTGAGTTTGTTTCAATAAAATTTTATTTATAGTAACAGGTGGCCAGTCTGCAGATGTGTAATTTGCTGACCCATGATCTATATTTTATTTATCAGAAATTGTTCATGCATGGATATATCAGTTTATTTATCCATCCTCCTTTTGACGTATGTCCAGGCCAGTGCCAGTTTTTGGCTATTGTGAATAAAGTTATGCTACAGATGTTTGTGTAAGACTTTTGTGTGCCTAAGTTTTAATTTCTCTTGTATAAATAAGAAGGAATGGAATTACTGTCATAAGGTAGGTGCTTATTGAATTCTTAAAGACACTACTAAAATTTTTTATTAAGGTACTATACCAATTTAGGCTTACGTCAGCAGCATGTGAGGGTTGGTTGCTCGTCATCCTCACCAGCGTTTGGCATTGTGAGTCTCTTCCGTCTTAGCTGTGAGTGGGTGTGGAATGGTATCTCACTGTGCTCTGAACACTGCTTGTGTGGTGCGACTCACTCGCAGGCTTGTTGTTGCCTCTGAGGTGGCTGGAGAGGCTACACCTCTTACTGTATCAGCCTCCCAGACATTTAATAGCCTCTCTTTACACAGAGCCTGAATGAGTAAGTAGCACATGTATACCCAGATCTTTGACAGAATGTATTCTGGTCTTTAATCATTATCTACTGTAATTGTTTTCATGAATTGGATTTTACACCAATACCCCCTTTGCCTTTTTTGGTGTAAGCAACCCACTTTCTTGGCTCAGATCGTTGAGCAGAACTGGGAGAAGGCTGTCAACGGTGACATCATTTCTCGTTTTACAAATGTCATGGTCTTTCCTTCTTCAGAGGCTGGCCCTCATTTACTGCAACACCCAGCCGATTCCTTCCTGCCATATGGTTGGTTTTCCCCAGAGGAAAGGAGGAAGATTAAGAAAATAGACCCATATGCTGCTGGCTATTCTGGTTGTGTTTGGACAGGGAGTTTAATTCATGTCAGAAAATAGCAGTATTCTTATTTCTTTGATTTTTTTCTTTTAACCCTTTTGTAAAAGGAAAGAATAAAAGTTGAGAAATTAGCTACAGAAATAGCAAGAATAATAAAATAATGTGTTGGTCCATGTGCAGTGACAAAAGGAATATTTTGCTTTCTTTTGATGTGTGTTGACAAAAACATACTGGCTTCTTGTATCAAAGTGGTGTTTGAGATACACGGTGTTCTTGTCCACTCTCTTACTAAAAACAATAACTCTGGCAAGTAGTTTTATCAGATATGATGCCCATCAAAATGAAGAATCTGAGAGTCACAGACATATAGTATTAATAACTTGGCCAAGGTCACTTAGCTTGAACTATGGTCCCAGTTGAAAAGGCATTTAAAACACAAAATTTCTTGATTTGTTATAAGCTACTTCAGTGAATCTTTTTTTTCCACCTTGGGAAAGGAATATATGGAATCAAAAAAAGTTTTTGGATCCGTAAGGTCAAATAACACTGTTGTTCCCATGAAGGTACAGTATTGGAAGTGGAGGAGAGAGAAGGGACGGTAGGTTTTTTGGAAGTGAAGTTGATACAGGGATTCATCCATGAGATGGGGCAGAGCCTGCCACTGGCATGGCACTTACTAGTGGGAGCATAAGATTGAGGGGGACATCCTGGGTGCTGAGGAGGAGTTCCGATGATCTGTGTGTGTTGGCTAAGTCCTTTAATTCCTCTGTGCCTCTGTTTTCTCATCTCTAAAATTGGTTCTTAGATACTATCTTCCTTGCTGCTCTAAGTTCATTACCTGAAGAAACTTCAGTTTCCTGCGTTTTAGTTACTACCTTGAACTGAAGAGTGATGTCTGGTAGGTTTACAAATAAAACACTAGTACCCTTCAGTGTCCAGTGCTGCCTCAGATTTGCATGGTCCTATTGGACATGGAAGAAGGTCCTTCAGAAATTAAATGGATCAGGAGATGGGTGAGAGCTATCTGTCCCTGTGTCTAGAGATACTATAATGGCCCCTGGCCATAGCTTTTTACTGTTGAACCATCTGTAGGTCCCTGGGATGTGAGTTGATGTAGAAATGTGTTTGTCTGGCTCTGACCTGGGATTGAGGGGTAAATGGGGAGGTTAACAGTAGCTGATATATATTTTTTGCACATAGTCTGTGTCTGGCACCTGCTCAGAACTTCACATATATTACTGTATTATATCCTCATCACAACTTTGTGGAGCAGGTACCATGATGAACCCAATTTTACAGATAAATGCTTGCTAAAACCTTTAAATGATGCACCTGAGGTGACAGAGGTGGGATATGAACTTAGGTTGGTTAACTCTGGAGCCTGTGCTTTTAATCATTATTTTACGAGTAGCCACGAAATAGTAATATGGATAAGCCAGTGCTTCTTGACACTTGGCTTTGGCCTGGCACTATGTGGAGCACTGTCCATGTAACGAAGCTGTGGGGGAAGGGCAGGTTTGTGGTGGGGGGTGGGGGTGGTCTGATCTAGGACACATAGCGGGTTGATGCTGTTTTCTTAGATTCTGTATCTATTTGGCAACCATTAATCATGGGCCCAAACTACCAGCCAGAGTGGTTTACATTCCCCCTGTGATCCAAAGCACATACTCTAAACAACCTCCTTATCTTACTGTCACACACCACACCAATGTTCCCCCTGTCCTAAATCACCCAGTGCCAGGTACCAGACAAGTGGGACAGTCAGTTATGCCCCAGGCGTGCTGGAATTTTTCAGACTAGTCAGTTGTAAGCTGTTTACCTGCTTTGTCTTGCTTGCCCCAATAAAGGCCATGGCCTAGGGTTTCTTCTCACTCCTCCTTCTGTCTCCTGACCAACTCCTGGTATGTCCCCAGGTGGCTCTGTGTGGTATGGCATACCCCTTTCCCTTGGGAAATATAGGTAATAAAAATCTTTTAATGGCATTAACCTCTCTGTTACCAGTCACTTCCATAAAATAAAATCTTATACAATTGAGACAGTTGGACAAATTCTGCTGACCAAAGACTGGTTCAGAAAGGAAATTCAAACACTGGCAAATGGAATTATTGACTCTGGGTACATGTAAATTTAAAATTTCCACAAGAGCTCATTAAATATTTAGGCAGGTGTTTAAAAGAAGTTTATATCTTGTATAATAGTGGAAAGAGAATTCCACTGACAATTAAGTTTGTAAACTCATCCTAGAAAAAGTGCTACCCACCTCATTGCTGAATATCACTACGGTCACCTTCGAAGGACTCCCCTTGGGAAGCTCTGCACCGACACCAGCGCCTAGTCCACTCTTCGTAGCAATTTTTGGGAGTCTTTCTGGAATGGCCATCAGAGCTGTCATGGTATTAATTCTTGATGTCCTGAATGTTATTAAAATGTCTTCCTTTCAACATTTCCTTTATCTCTGGTAAAGCAAAAAGTCATGGGAGGCCAGATCAGGTGAGTAGGGAGGGTGTTCCAGTAATTTATTTGTTGACTAGCTAAAAACTTTCTCACAGATAGTGCTGTGTGACCATTTTTGCACACACCTTTCTCATGCCAAGATTTCCAGCTAAGATTTTCCTGTTTCTCTTGATATTTACTTGGTCTGCTATGCTTCTCACAGTCAGCCCACGATTTTGACGCACCATTTGATGCATTTTTGCAATGTTTTCGTCACTTCTGCTTGTTACTGGCTGCCCTGATCTTCCTTCATCAGTGACTCTTTCTCTCCCCTCAGAAAAACGATTAATCCATTTTGACATTGTTGTTTTCTTTCATGGCATTATCCCCATAAACTTGGGCTAACATGTCCCTGATTTCATTTCCATTCTTGCCAAGTTTAACAAGAGATTTAATGTTTGTTTGTTGTTCTAATTCAAGCTCCGACATTCTTGTGATGGCACACAAAGACATGCAACGATGATAATGAACGCCACTCAGCAATATAACGGCCCAGGTTGATGCGAACACAGCTGTGAGACACAGACATGCCAAGGTTATGACACCTTACCGAGTTGTTCGTACAGTGCTGCCACGACGTAAGCGCACCATGACCGGTTCGCAAACTTAATCGTCAGAGCTTGTGTGTGCTGGCTGCATGGGTTCTCACACTTGAGCTTACTTCAGTATCAATTTGAGGGTTTCTTTAAACACAGACTGCAGGCCCTCCCCTCAGAATTTCTGATTTATAGACCTGGGTGGGGCCTGCGAATTGTCCTTCCTAAATGGCTCCCACTCAGTGTTGATGCTGCTCCATTCTTTGGAAACGTTTGCTAGCCTGCAGCAGCTTCTATCATAGCAAAGTTGGCTCTAGCTGAGAGACTTCACTTTTCTTTGTCCAGAGTGACTCATCAAGCACTTCACTATAGTACTTTAACCCTGAATAAATGACCACAGAGTTTAAGTTTAATTTATATGGAAAGAAACCCTAAATTTTTCTTTGAAAGATTTCACAAATGATCTATTTGTGTTTTTTACGGGCTGAGACTATATAGGTCTTAACAATAGACTTGTACAATGCTCCCTTGTTTGGCCTGTGTTCTGAATGTCGCTCTTTCTACTATTGTACCTTTTATAACCCATTGATATGTGTTAAGTGGTTTTCATAGATCTTATGGATTAGCATTCATAACCATTCATCCATCTATTCATCCATCTATCTATCCACCTACCCATCCGTCTACCCATTCACCCATCTAGCCATCCGCTCATCCATCCATCCATCCATCCATCCACCCACCCACCCACTCACCCACCCACCCACCCGCCCAACATAATGTACTGGTAGGCTCTAGAGTTATAAAGAAAAATAAGACTATGTCCCTGCTTTCAAGAGGTTTATGGAACTGTAATAGAAACTCCTGTCTTACCTTCCTTAAAGCAAAATGGGCATTTCTTTCTTCCTAATGGGTTACTAGTTGAATCCGTTGAATTAATACTGCCACTTCTCTGCAATTATGTCTTTCTTCAGACAACGTTTTGAGAAAGCTGATGATTTCTTGAAGTCACAAATGTCTTTAACCCAATACCTTTGTTGAAAAACGTTTTTTTTCCCCAGAGAAACTTTGCGTAGCCTCTTGATGATAATGACCGAAAAGTTTTCCCTGAACAAGCATGCTATTAATACTTTTTAGAAACCTCTGCTTTGTTATCAGACTATCATAAAGACCTGTGTTTCAGTAAGCCTGGCCAGTAGTTCGTGCAGCATGGCTGTAGAAGGTATTTCTGCAGTGATGAAATGCCTTGTGAGTCTCCCCACGTCACGTACTAATAACCCTAGTGAGCACCCCTGTAAATAAGTTTAGAGCATCTTCCTGGGAACACTTTGACCAGATACCATTTTGGCCTTTGCTACTAAAGTCTGCAAGTATAAACTGCTGGAATGGTTCCTAGAGGCTGGTTGTGAAAGACTTAAAATGGTCTATTTGCTCTGTGTGTCCTTTCATCCTGCAAAAGTGTTTAAAATTTGCGTTATAAACTTTTATTAAACTACTTGAATTATTTTCATCTTTTCTTATCTTCATCCCATCTTTATTTAAACACATACAGCTTTTTACATGGTTTTAGTCATTATAGATATTCAATTTTTTCGGCTTTTCTCTCTTCACATTACTCGGCAAATGTTCTTTCTTGCTCCTACATGGCAGTAATAACTCTGTAATAGTCCATGGTTTAATATACCTTTATTGCTTTTCCATTTAACATTGCTGGATATTAGGTCATTTCTATTTTGTAAAAATAACTATATGCTTCTATTCTTAGCATCGGTATACAGAAAAAAAGAGAAACATGTAAACTCTTTCTTTCTTCTTTTAAATTATTTACATACATTTGTATGATTGGGTTATTGTTCCTGTTATATTTTTAAATCCTCTTGATACAATTAGTCAGACTTCCCAAAGAATTGAGCCAATTTACTTATCTCCTGGCCAAAATTGGCCTTCATAATTTTTCATTTGTTCAATTTGATAAATGTTAAAGAGTGTCCAGTGTTTTCATTTGAATTTCTTTAATTACTGACATATTAAACCCGTTTTTAGTTAGTGACTTACTAAAGGAGTTCTCCTCACACTCACATTTGTGTTTATGCTAGAGATTGTTGGAGTGTTTTCCCTTTGAGTGAGGTGTTTGTATATGAGGGCTGCCTGGAAAAAACCCAGCCATCAATGCCTCTGTTTTTCATATTACATGGCTGGGTACTTTCCGGACAGCCCTCATATATAGTGTTTGTGTGTGTATGCATGTGTATTAATATTTATGAGTTTGCCAGTGCTATTGTTTTCTCTTTAATTAGGGTTTTCTGGGCTTCATAAAAGTTGATAATATTTATAAAACTACAAGAAATAATAACAGCTGCCTGGTAAGAACTCAGACATTTATGGAATGATGGATAGTTCTCTTTCCTTCAAAATCTCTTTTAATAACGTTAAAACTCTTTACTTGGGAGAAGAATTTTATTCTAGTTTTTCCTATGTTTGATTTGTTATATTTGCCATTTTTTTCTTTGCCTCTAAAAATTTAGATTGGGTAGGAATCCAAGCTAATTTTTCTCCATTTTGTTGTTTGGTTTCTGTCATAATGCATGATATTACAATTTATTGTATTTTCCCACTTAGTTTTTTAAAACTTTGGATCTATTTCTGGGGTGCCTCTTTTGCCTTAGTGACCTTGGTTTGGTTGTAAGCCATTGTCACTGTTTATGGTATGTTTGTTTTGAACATTTTCTAATGTTCAGTAGAGAAAGTCTTCTTTATTCATTTCTTTCTCAAATAGTAATATTTTCTTTTTTTGTTTTTAATTACATTTTGTATTCAATAGTATAAATAAGTAATGAAAAATTTACAGAGTAAAAGGACATGTAAAGAGCAGGTCTCCCTTCTCTAGTGAAATATAATTAGAGAACTTGTAATTATATTTTTAAAAAATTTCATCACATATAACTGTGGTAATCTAGTCACTATATATATAATATTTATAAAATCATGATACTATATACCTAAAAGTAATACATTTATGTCAACGCTATTGTAATAATAAAAATTCATCACACAGATAGTATCATAACAGTAGTAAAGAAAAGACAGTGAAAAATTCACCCCTAGTCCACCTTAATATTTTCTTGAAACACACACATAATTCTGTTTACAAATATATGAGGTTTTATATGCTTTTAATTATAGCCAGTCTTTAATTACATATTTTAATTTCTCCATTTAACTTTATATCACAAAGGTTTCTCCATATTATTATGTTTTTAAATAAGTATTATTTTACATGGGTCAGTAAATGCTCTTCTATTGAGTCAGTATTTAATAATTTACCTAACCAGTTCCTTTTGTTAAATAATTAGACTGTTTCTATTATTTTGCTATTATAGATAATACACTAATAAACTTAGCAGTACATATGGCCTTTCCTTTTTGAAAATGATTTCTTAGGATATGTCACTACAGTGGGGTCACTAGACCAAAGCATATAGACAAATAGGTGTTTATACATACTGCCAAGTTGCTTTCCTAATTTGAGAATTTATATAAATTGTATAATATAAACCAATGCTTGGTGATTTTACCACAGCTTTGCCTTTTCATATATATGTATGAGTGTGTATGTGCATGTGTTTGTGTGTGTGTATCAAGCAACAGTCACTTTGTACACATAAAGTTAGCGGTATCAGTACAGTGGTACTTGTTGTTAATTGGTTCTGGAAGGCATGACGAATACGAAAAGCAACGAGTACCAAACCGAATTTTCCCATAGGGAATAATGCAGTGGTACATCAGTACTTGTTGTTAATTAATTCCAGGAGGCGCAATGAATACCAAGCAAACAACCAGTACTGGGACAAAATTTTCACGTCAAAATGCGTTGAGTACCAAATTCAGTGAGTTTCAAAACAGTCATATGCCAGGGTATGACTGTATATATATTATATGAGTACAAGGTCAACATATATGAATAATTTCAATTTGCATTTCTTCAGCGTTGACCATTTCTCCATTGGTTCATTTATATGGTATTTCTTGCATGTGTTGTGTTCCCTGTCCAAGTTAAGCACTCGGCAGAGCTTTTTCAAACACCCACGGAGGGCTGCATGCCAAGACTATGCAAACAGCCGCAGGCGTCTCTGCTCACTCAGAGGAAGGGAAGGGGACAATTCAACAGTTGTGAGAAGAACCAGAGTTGGGCATAGAGACTGCTGGGCAGCACATGGCGTTCCGCCTGGTGGGACCTACATTTTCCACCTCCCTAAGATTGCTTCCCAACTGCAGTGTTGAATAGACCATGAGGACAAACATAACTACATGACTTATCATCTGTCCTGACTTGGCCAGAGGCAGCAGGGCAAGCAGTGTCTAATGAAGCTCTTTTGAGTGTAGAGGCCCATGTTAATCTTTTTGTAACTAAATCATATTCTTTCCTTTTGCAGCATTACTCTTTGAGGTACAAACTCATTTTCCAAATTTCTCCCCAGAGATTTCCATAATAGCACTAAACAGACTATATATATATAATATATATATATATATTATATATATATAGCCCTGATTCTAATTAGTTCTATTTTGTTTGTAGGATTTTTTTCACGATAATTACATTTCTGTGAAGAGTAGAGAGAGGTTCTATTATCACAGTGACCAAGGTGGTGGGTATTCAGTACAGCTCTGATGAAAATCTCTACATAGGCAAAGTTTTGATTTTTGTGGGTAAAGTGTACAGACCATCTCTGGGTTCTCCCACTTTCTCTCTTTGTTTTGCTCTCCCTACACTAGGCCCCTCTTTTCTCAAGACTGATCGGTAAGTACAGTTGCTCTACCTTTTTCTCCTCCCATAAAAGAGAGCCCTTCTCTAATTTTATCTTTGATCACTTGTGTTGTATCATTAATAAGCAACACATATTTAGATTTTAATCTAATTTCAATGACTTTTTTAACTTGTAAGTTTAAAGTGTGCCCTTCTGTTGTCATCCTTTGTCTTTTGGTTTTATTTTTGACATCATCTATTACTGTGCTACCACTCTCTTCTTTCCTACCCTCTTATCTTCTGTTATTTGGAGTCAGAATCATTTACTTGCATCTTTTGTAGTGATGTTGGAGGTAGATATTCTGTCATTACTCCACGAATGCACACTAAGTACTAAAATGAGTTGATAGTAGGGATGATGGAAGCTTGTTTGTGTGGGAATGGGGTAGGGTAGGATCCCTGTGGTGTCAGGTGGACAGTCCGAGCAAAGGCTTCCTGAGACAAGAAACAACATTCCACCATGAGCGTCACCAGTGCTTTGAGTTTAGGGAGGAGGTAGTGAGGAATGAGCTGAGAATTAGTCACCAGCCCTTGGTGGCCTTATGTGCCATATTCATGAGCGTGAACTTGATCTTAAACACATTGATGAGCCATTAGAGTTAAGCCATCAGCATCTTTTTGAAATGGAGGAGCAAAGGTTTATTTAAGAAGGTTTTCTGGTTCTGACTCTGGCTTGGGCGTTTGTCTTAGACACACATTTAGAGCCATTGGTGTGCACTCAGGTTATGAGATAGACACATAGCCATAATTTTGAATGATCCCCAGAACAACAGCAGATAGAAGAAGCCTCTCCACCAGATTGGTGTAACCAAAAGACCTCGGCCAAACTTACCCATGCAGACTAATCCGTCCAAAGAAATATATGACATAGCTGTCACGCTGTGCTTGTGTTAATGTAATAAATGCTTATAAAATCATTTTGTTGGAAGATGTCCCTGCCAGTTGGCCTGTGAACTGGACTTGGGCAATGGAGGCTCCTCACCCCCTCCCTTGTCCTCGAGAGTGTACATTCTACTTGCCTTCTCCAGGCTGGAAGCTGCCCACGAACAGAGCCTTGAGATAGTAAGATGTGGAGGCCATCTGGATGTGTACAGACTGAGCCCAGTTAAGGCCTCTACACAGATTTTTAAGGTTCTGGTGGACAGCTGTGGAAAATCTACTGGTCTTGTGGTGCCCCAAGACGAGCCTCATATATAAGTTCCCCTCTGCTTAAAGCTGCCACCTACCAATCTGGAGTGGCCTGCCCCTTTCTTCATCCTTTCCTTGCCCTCCTTACGGGGCCAGTTTCAGATTACACCTGGGAAGCTCCCAAGGGGGTTGTGACCCAGCACATACAATGTATTTGCATTTTTTTTCATGGAAGCAGTTTCAGTATTTTTATGATAGGACATGGGCTTCCAGGAATGCAGTCTCCCTTTACAACATTCTACTCACAGGAAACAAATCATTGATTTATAATTACTTTACATGCTACTTTTGTCCAATAATTGATTAGGTCAATGTTGGCATACTTTTTCTGAAAAGGATTAGAGAGTAAATATTTTCAGCTCTGCAGGCCATATGGTCTCTGTCACCACTATGCAACTCTGCCACTGTAGTGTGAAAGCAACCATAGTTACAACATAAACAAATGAACAATGAATGTGGCCGTGTGCCAATAAACCTTTATTTTTGGATGGTGAAATTTGAATTTCATCTAATTTCCATGTATCATAAAATATTATTCTCCTTTGGATATTTCTTTTTCAACTCTTTAAATACAAAACCATTCTTAGCCTGTGAGCTATACAAAAATAGGTTGTGGGTTGGATTTGGGGTATAACTTGCCAGCCCCTGGTTTAGGTAATAATTGAGGGCTGTCTGGATAATTATGCTCTGCTTAATGCGTGTATGTGTGTAGGTTTTCTTCTTTTTATAATTGCTTGTTTTCTCCCCAATTACTGATTTGTTTAAAATTTATATTTCTCATTGGCTTGGTATTTTAATCATAAATTACCTTTAGATTAATCAATTTAGTGGTATATAACTGTGCATAACATTCTCAAAGGACTTTTCCCCATCTTGTGCATTGTTATTTCTCTTTTGTAATATTATATATTTGTGTTTTGTCTATTTCTTATTTAAATTTATCAAAGGATTTTGTTTTATTAGATTCTGATTCTTCATTAATTCAGTCTTATTAATTACATTGTTCAGATCCCTGTCTTTGCTTTTTAGTGTACTAGATTATTGAATTCTAATAGCGTGATTCTGTGGCAGATCATTATAACAGAGATTCTATTAAGTTCTCTACATGGGCAATCAGTTTTTATTTACATATTTCATCAACATTATTATTTGAGAAATATTCAGCATTCTTTTGTTTTTGTTCTTAGTATGCCTTTAACATTTTATAATGACTACATGTAATTTGTTGAGTGAATTTTAACTCATAACCTCAGTAATCTAGGCATTTTTTTACTTAAAAAAATCTATATACATCTTTTAATATTTACATTTTGTTCATGGGTAATAGATTTTGCTTACTAATCCAGTCAGGAACTTCTTTCATCCCCACCATGAGATAATAATTAAGTTCTTTTATTTTTTAGAGTAAAATTTGGATCATCTTCTGTCATCCTAATTTTATTTTCATTTTTATAGTTCTTTTGACATCTCTTTCCAATTATGACTACAGAATTTGGTCATTCCTCAAAGGCTTTATTCCTTATTTTCCTCCTCTTGCTTATTTTAATCTTGTTGTAACCAACCTCTTTCTACTGTAATATACTAAACCACATTGGTCAGCAAGCACTATTTCTATGTACATATGTTTAAGTTTTTAATTATTTAACTCAAGCCAGCAATTTTTTATTTAAAGAAACTGTAATAAAACTGTGTATGTTTTAAGGTATACAACATGATGATTTGATATACATATATGTAGTGAAAGGATTGCTGCAGTCGAGCTAATTTACCGTATCATCTCCTTACATAGCTACCATTTCTTTGTGTGTAATGAGAGCACCTGAAATCTACTCTTTCAGCAAATTTTCAGTATCCAATACAGTATTATTAACTCTAGGCATCATGTACATTAGATCTCTAGACTTAATCATCCTTTGTAATTGTTATTTGGACCCTTCTTTTTTTTTGGGTAGCTCCCTGGCTGGGAGTCGAACCCAGGCCGCGGCATTGAGAGTACCAAAGCCCAGACATACACCACGAGGGAACCCCCACTTTGTACCCTTTGACCACATCTGCCCATTTCCCCCGGCATCCCGTTGCTGATAACCACCACTCCACTCTCTGCTTGTGTATTTGACTTTTTAGATTACACATGTAAGTGAGATCATGCAGTTATTTACATTTTCTATGTCTGGCTTGTTCACTTACCCTGTCAGCAATTTTGGATCTTGGGGGAGGAAGAGTGGTTGTGTTTTCCCGCTCTCTCCCCTTCCCCAGCCTTTCCTTGACACGTGAAAACCGAGAAGCTCAGGCACAGTTTTTCTTTCCTTCTTAATAGCTTTGTCTTTGTTTTCACACTTTATATGGTTCTCATTGATCTGCGATTCTTATTCCTCACAGTACAGCAGCACTTCCCATTAGTGTCCCTTATTTATCTTTCGGAGTTGGCATTTAAACTCAGCTGCTTTGAAGTAATTTCAGAAGTGAGATTTGTCAGTAAGAGGTGTGAACATTAAGTGATCCCTTCAGGCATTGGACACATTTCAGTCCTTCTGTCCCAAGCTCTTTGAAGTGACAGCTTTGCAGGGTAAAGAATACCTGGAAGTTTCTGCTCTTATTTCTGTGGGTTTATGCCGATTACTAAAGTCTTAAGTTGGGAATCCAGAAAAAAGGCTTACTTGTTGTGCTTCTGTAAATGCACCCCCTTTTCCTTTTTAGTGCATTAGGAAGGCATTTCCTAGGAAAGAGACGGGTGTCTTCCTCCGTCCTGTGGTCTCTGGAAGGAACGTCATGAGCTCCTTTCCTCTCCAACTACGTTTTTAGGCAACCTAGGAGAACTGCTTCCTTCCAGGGCGCGTTTTCCTTCTATTTCTTGATCCAGCTTTTACAGTTGTCCTTGGAATTTGAGGATTAGGGTCCCCATTGTTGTGTGCTTTGTTTTTCCCTTAGATTCCTTTAGCCCTCTTCCATTCTTCAGAATATTGTTTCATGGGTGTGATGTGTGGCAGAGCGCATTCTGCTTTTGACTGATTTCTGGAATGTTCTTAATTGTGTTATCATTTTATTGCAGTCCTCTTTCAAACCCCAATTTAATTGGTTTGTTTGTTTAGTGGTCAATGTATTAAACTATATCTAGTGCATGAAAAATGGAAAACTGTACTATTTCTATAATATTTAAACATTAATTACAAACTTAAACTCCCTTAAATAATTCAAACTACAAATTTAACTTTTTTTACCACTTCAAACACATTACCTATTAGATATAATGCACATGAATACAATGGCTATAAAACTTATTACTGCTCTTAACCTAACTGTAAAATAACAGTATATTGGTGTGATGACTTCTACATTTTTTAATATTTAAAAAAATTTAAATTACAGTTGACATACAGTATTATATTACTTTCAGGTGAACAACATAGTGATTAGACATTTATATAACATATGAAGTGATCATCCCAGTAAATCTAGTGCCCTTATGACACTATCCCCACGACTACTGTGTAACAACTAGTTTGTACTTCTTAATACCTTCCCTTTTTGCACCCAACTCCATCTTCTCTCTTATCTGGCAATGATCAAAATGTTCTCTGTATTTATGAGTTTGTTTCTGTTTTGTTTATTTTGTTCTTTAGATTCCACATATAAGTTAGGTCATATGACATTTATCTTTCTCTGTCTTGACACTCAGCACGATACCCTCTAGGTCCATTCACGTTGTTGCAGATGGCAAGATTTCATTCTTTTGTATGGCCAAATAATATTCCATTAGATATATATGTATTACCTCTTCTTTATTCATGCATCCATTGATGGGCACCTAGGTTGCCTCTGTATGTTAGCTATTGTAAATAATGCTGCAGTGAACACATAGGGGCACATGTCCTTTCAAAGTTCTGTTTTGGGTTTCTTCAGATAGATACCCAGAAATGGGATTACTGGGTCCTTCTTTGTTTCTTGTTATAGTCTTTGTTTTAAAGTCTGTTTTGTTTGGTTTAAGTATTACCACCTCAGCTTTTTTTTTGTTTCCACTTTCATGAAGTATCTTTTTTCCATGTCTTTACTTTTCAGTCTATTTGTGTCCTTCAATCCGAAGTGAGTCTCTTGTAGGAGGCTTGTGTAAAAGTCTTGTTTTCTTATCCATTCACTCATGTCTTTTTAAAAAATGCTTTATTATTTATTTATTTATTTTGACATTCAATATAATTCTATATTAATTTCAAGTGTACAGCATAGTGGTTAGACATTTATATTAATTTAAAAAGTGATCATCATGACTAGTACCCACCTGTCACTATGCATAGTTATTACCATATTATTGACTATAATATATTCCCTATGCTTTACTTTATATCCCCATACTGTTTTATAACTACCAATTTATACTTAATCCCTTCACCTTTTTCACCTCACCCCCAATCTTTCTCCCATCTATTTGCCCTGACAAATCTAGTACCTAATGACACAATACATAGTTATTACAATATTATTGACTATATTACTTATGCTATACCATATATCCCTATGACTACTGCGTAACAACCAATTTGTACCTCTTAATCCCTTCCCCTGTTTCACTCACTGTAACACTTCCATCTGGCAACCATCAAAATGTTCTCAGTTATCTATGAGTTTGTTACTGTTTTGTTTATTTATTTTGTTCTTTAGATTCTACTTACAAGTGAAATCACATTGCATCTGTCTTTCTCTGTATGACATACTCCACTCAACACAATACCCTGCAGGTTCATCCATGACACCACAGATGGCAATAACTTACTCCCTTCCATAGCCAAGCAATACTCCATTGCATATATGTACCACCTACTCTTTATCTTTTTATACATCGACAAACATCCAGGCTGCCGTCACATCTTGGCCATTGTAAACAATGCTACAATGAACATATGGGTGCACTAGTCCCCTTTGAAGTGCTGTTTTGGGTTTCTTTGGAGAAATACCCAGAGTTGGATTACTGGGTCCTTCTTTGTCTCTTGGTATTGCCTGTGTTTTGAACTCTGTTTTTTTTCCTCTGGTATAAGTATTGCTACCCCAGTTTTATTTTGTTTTGTTTCCATTTTCATGAAATATCTTTTTCCATCCTTTTACTTTCAGTCTGTGTGTCTTTCAATCTGAAGTGAGTGTCTACTGGGTAGCATATGTAAGGGTCTTGTTTTCATATCCATTCAGGTGCTTTATATCTTTTGATTGGAGCATTTAACTCATTTACATTTAAAGTAATTATTGATAGATGTGTATTATTGCCATTTTATTATTCATATTTTTATCTCCTTTTTTTTTTCTCATCTTAAAGAAGTTACTGAAGATTGCTTGTATACTGGTTTGATGATGATAAACTCCTTTAGCTTTTTCTTGTCTGGGAAGCTCTTTATCTGTCCTCCAATTGTTTTCTGCTACCTTCACTTTTATTTTATTTATTTATTTATTTTTTAAATTCATTTTTATTGTTAGACTTATTGGGGTGACATCTGTTAGCAAGGATTACATAGGTTTCAGGCATACAATTCTACAGTGCATTGTCAACTTGATGTATAATCAGTTCACCACCTAATGTGACTTCTCTTTCCATTACCTTATATTTAGCTTTCCCCCCTCCTCTCCCACCCCCTCCCCTTTCTCCCCTCCCTAACCCACTCGTCCCCAAATAAACATTAAACTATTGATTGTGTCCATGGGTTATTTCTTTCTTCATTTCTTTTTTCTTTGCTTTCAGTTTTATATTCTGCATATGAGTGAAGTCATACAGTTCTTTGTTTTTTCTGTCTGGCTTATTTCACTAAGCATGATGATCTCCAGGTCCATCCATTTTGTTGCAAATGGCAGTATTTCATCTTTTCTTACAGCTGAGTAATATTCCATTGTGTAAATGTACCACAGCTTCTTTATCCAGTCGTCTGTCGCAGGGCACTTTGGTTGTTTCCATGTTTTGGCCACTGTGAACAGCGCTGCAATGAACATTGGGGTACATAAGTCTTTGCGGACAAAGGTTTTCAAGTCTTTTGGATAGATCCCCAGAAGGGGGATTGCTGGGTCAAATGGTAGCTCCATTCCCAATTTTCTGAGGAACCCCCACACTGCCTTCCACAGTGGTTGTACCAGTTTGCACTCCCACCAGCAGTGTACCAGAGTTCCTTTTTCTCCACATCCTCTCCAGCACGTGTTATTCCTTACCTTCACTTTTAAATGACAACCCTGCTGGGTAGAGTAATCCTGGTTGTAGGTCCTTGTTTTTCATCACATTGAATAGTTTTTGCCAAAATCTCTGGCCTACAAAGTTTCTGTTGAGAAATTGGAGGACAGTTTTATGGGAGCTCCCCTGTAGGTAACTAACTGTTTTTCTCTTGCTACTTTTAAGATTGTCTCTTTGTCTTTAACCTATGGCTGTTTAATTATGATGCATCTTGGTGTGGGGCTGTTTGGGTTCATCTTCTTTGGTACTCTCTGGGCTTCCTTGCACTTGTATGTCTATTTTCTTTACCAGGTTAGGAAAGTTTTCTGTCAATATTTCCTGAAATAGGTTTTTAATTCCTTCCTCTCTCTCATCTTCTCATACCCCTATAATGCAAATATTGGTACTTTTGATGTTGACCCAGAGGCCCCTTAAAGTATCACTATTTGAAATTTTGTTTTGTATTGTTTTGCTGTTCTGCTATCTTTTGTTCTGTTCTCAGTTTCATTTAATCTACTGTTGATTCCCTCTAAAATAGTCTTCATTTCAGTTATTATTTTTTATTTCTGACTGGTTCTTATTTATGTTTTCTATCTTCAATTTTATATTTCTTATCTTTTTGTTAAAGTTTTCCCTGAGATTACTGAGCACCCTTATAACCAGTGTTTGGAACACTGTGTCTGGTAGATTATTTGTCTTCATTTTATTTAGATTGTTTTCTGGATCTTTGTTCTGTTCTTTTAATTTTTATTTGTCTCCCCATTTTGGCTGCCTCCCTGTGTTTGTTTTTATGTGCTAGGTAGGGCTGCTATGTCCACTGGTCTTAGTAGAGTGGCCTGTGTAGTAGATGTCCTGTGGGACCCAGTGGCACAGTCTCCCTGGTCACCAGAGCCAGGTACTCCATGTGTATCCCTTATGTGGGTTGTGTGTGCCCTGCTGTTGTAGTTGAGCCTTTGTTGCTGTTTGCACATCATTGAGAGGGATTCACTCTTGGGTTTACTGGTAGTGAGGACTGGCTGTGACTATACTGGAGGAGCTATGGTGCAAGGGCTGACCCTATAGAGCAGAGTTCACTTTAATGAGGCTCTGGTGTCTGCCGAGTCTGCCCTTTGGGTTTATTATTTACAGATGCTGCTGGGTGATCCTCCAGATAGGTCTGAAGCTCAACTCTGGGCATGCCAGCCCAGGGGTCTGCTGGCAGGGGACCTGCTATAGGTCACGGTCATCTTGTGCCCTATCTTTGGTCACCTAGCATGAACCATAAACTAATCTGCAGTTGGGTGCTGCCCATGCTGGGGTTGGGGGTCCCTGAGAGGCCCATCTTCAAACTGAGGTCAGCTGCCTCTAGTACCAGGCTTTAGGGCTCAGCCAGAGGTGGGGGACATGCTTAAATTAGATGCTGTTTGTTTGAGTTTTGTGAACCTTTGAGATATATTAGGAAAGTCCACAACATGAACTAAGACAGGTTGCTTATAGGGGAAAGCCACTGGAAACAGCTTGGGTGTGCCCAGAAGTTGATTGAGTCATAGTCTCAGGAAATCACTAAGGCAGGGCAGACAAAAGGTGATAATCAGTTGATGGAACCTCAGATGTGGTGTCTACATCTACATGCTGGGAGGTGGTAGAGCTCAATAAAGAAACATTGGCTTCTGCCAGCTCCTTAGTATGGGATTTCATTGCCCTTCTAGTACTCTCCCGGAAGCCAGGCAGTTCAGTTCTTTTGTATATCTCTGGCACCTTGTGAGCTGTTTCCCAGTGCTGGAGCTCAGAGCAAGTGAATCTATCAACTAGTTAGGCTCTATGCAGCCCTTGTAAGAGGAGCGCCTAGGATTGTAGCTATCCTAGTCTCATTCAGCCACCATCTCCATTGGTTTTCACAGCCAGAAATTATTGGGTCTTCTCCCCTGGGCACCCGGGGCTGGGGACCCTGGTATGGGGCTGGGATCCCTTGCTCCTCTTGGGGGAGGGGACATCTGTAGTCTAGATATTCCTCCTGATTTTTAATGGTCACGCACTTGTGTGGGACCAGTGCATTCCTTGTCTCTACCTCTACTACCAGTATTGTGGTGGCTTCTTCTGTATGTCTGTAGTTGTAGGGCTTCAGTTCATCTGTAGTTTAGTTGTAATTGATGTGGTTGTGAGAGGAGGTAAGCACAGCAATTATCTACTCTGCTATCTTTACCAGAAACTCTTCATCCTGTGTCTTTTGATTGGAGCATTTAATCCATTTATATTTCAAGTAATTGTTGACAGATAAGTAGTTATTGCTTTTTCTTTTTTTTTCCTTTTCTTATTTATATTTTTGATCTTTTTCTTTTTCTTCTTATTTTTTTAAAGAAGTCCCTTTAATATTTCTTGTAATTCTGATTTGGTGGTAATGAGCTCCTTCACCTTTTTCTTGTCTGGGAAACTCTTTATCTGTCTTTCGATTCTATGATAGTTTTGCTGGGTAGCTTAATCTTGGTTGTAGGTCTTTGTTTTTTATCACTTTGACTATTTCGTTCCAAGTTCTACTGGCTGCGAAGTTTCTGCTGAGAAATTAGCTGACCGTCTCATGGGAGATCCCATGTAGGTAATTAACTGCTTTTCTCTCACTACTTTTAAGATTTTCTCCTTGTCTTTAACCTTTCACATTTTAATTATGATGTGTATTGGTGTGGGCCTGTTTGGGTTGATCTTCTTGGGGACTTTATGCACTTTCTAGACTTGTATGTCTATTATCTTCACCAGGTTAGGGAAGTTAACCATCATTATTTCTTTAAATAGGTTTTCAATTTGTCACTCTCTCTCTCCTTCTGGTACCCCTATGATACCACATCATAGGGGTACTTCGTATGCTTGATGTTTTCTCAGGGGCCCCTTAAACTATTCTCATTTTTTTGGATTCGTTTTTCATTTTGCTGTGTTGATGTTATCTGCTACCTTCACTTCCAAATTGCTGGTATTATCCTCTCCTTCATCTAATATACTATCGATTCCCTTTAATGTATTCTTCTTTTCAGATATTGTATTCCACATTTCTGACTCTTTTCTGTTTTGTATCTCCATTTTTATGTTTCCTACCTCATTGAAGTTCTCAGTAAGATCAGTGAGTATCCTTATAAACAGTGTTTGGAACTCTGCATTAGATAGTTTGCTTGTCTCCATTTTGTTTAGCTCTTTTTCTGGACCTTCGGTCAGTTCTTTTGTGGGGGACATGTTTCTTTATCTCCCAATTTTGGCTGCCTCCCTGTGTTTGTTTCTATTAGGTAAGGCTGCTATGTCTCCTGGTCTTAGTAGAATGGCCTTATGTAGTAGGCGTCCTGTGGGGTCCAGTAGTGCAATTTCTCTGGTCAACTGAGTTGGTGCTCTAGGTGTGTCCCTTACTTGGGTTGTCTGTGCCCTCCTGTTGTAGTTGAGCCTTTGTTGCTGTTTGTACATCAGTGGGAGGGATTAACCCTCAGGGTAGGTGGTTGTAAGGATTGGTCTTGACTACATGGGAGGAGCTGTGTGCAGGAGCTGACCCTAGGGAGCATCATTTGCTTTAGCAGGTCTCTAGTGCCTGCCCAGTCTGCCCTTTGAGTGTATCATCCATGGAGGCAGCTGGGTGATGCTCCAGCTTGGTTTGAAGCTAGCCACTGGGTGTGCAGGCCCCAGGGCCTCCTGCAAATGGTATTGCTGCAGGCCAAGTTCAGCTGCAGTCTGTGCCCTGCACTGGGCCACCTGGGATGAGCCACAATATAATCCACTGATGGCTGACACCCAGTTCGGGTCTGGAGGTGCCTGAGTGATGCTAAGCTGTATACCAAGGCCAGCTACCAGTAGTACTGGGCTTAGGGCTGCTTAACAAGAGTTATGGGCATTCTGAGTTCAGATGCTGCTTGTTTGGGATTTGAAATCTTTGAGAGATTTTATGGAAGTCCACAGTATGATCCAAAATAGGCTGTTTATATGGAAAATCCACTGGAAGTGGTTTGATTGGGCCCCTAAGTTTAGTGGGGTGAGGTCTGGGAAATCAGCAGGGAGGAGGTGTTAGTCAGGTTGATGGAAAATCAGATATAGCAGCCACCTGTGTTTGCACGCAGGTTGGGGGAGGGCTTAAGAAAGGAATAATGTTATCTACCAGCACTTCCATCTGGGAGATAGCTGCCCTTTCAGCACTCACCCTGAAGCCAGACAACTCAGTTTCTCCCCGTATGTTCCTGGCACCTTTCAAACTGCTACCCCAGTGCTAGAGCTTAGGGAGAGTGAGTTCATTAGTGAGTAAATTTGTGTGCAGACCCTTTAAGAGTGCTGCTTGGGACTCCAGCGGGACTCCAGCAGCCCTCCAATGCACTCAGCCACAATCTTGGCTGGTTTTTTACAGCCAGAAGTTGTGGAGACTTCTTTCCCAGGCACAGGAACCCTGGGCTGAGGAGCCTGGTATGGGACTGAATCCCCTCACTCCTCTGGGGGAACCTTCACAGCTAAGATATTCCTCCCAATTTTTATCATACAGGTGAGGGATCAGCCTGTTCTCCACCCATCCTACCCGTCTCGACATGGCTTCTTCTGTATGTCCTTAGTTGTAGGACTTTTGTTCAACTAATCTTAAGGTGATTCTCAATGATGGTTGTTTTGTAGTTTAGTTCTAATTTTTACATGAGCAGGAGAGGAAGTAAGCCCAGCGTTTCCCTACTTCACCATCTTGAGTGGAAGAATCCCAGTTTAATCTTGATTGGTTTTTGTAACACTGCTTTTTGTCTTTTCATTGAAGAGATGCCAACAGTTTCCTGAATGTGTTTTTGATTCTGATAGCTATTGCACTTTTGTAGTTCCAGGCCATTCTGCTGGCCAGTTCCTATGGCTTTGACCTTCTGTCACATAAGAAATTTTCACCGATCTTGGGGTTTTTATTTTTTTTAAACCTTGTTAAAATTTATTTCTCTGATTTATTTTTTCTTTTATTGGTATTTTTAATGAAAATGCCTCTTATGTCATCATTAATTTTTTGAGTGTTTTTATTATCATTATTTTAAAAATGTCTGTTCTTATACTTTATATTTTTCCCCGATGTAACTATTCCTCTAAATGATTAAGAGTTTATTATAGTTATTTCTATCTTAATTGTATTATGACAATAAAATTAAAAATTCTACACAAAAGTAGAGAGGATTGTATAATGCTCCTTCATGTAGCCATGTAGATACCCATATATCTTTACTAATGATCAGTTTTTTAACCTCATTTCATTCCCACCTCACAGACCCCCTTCTTTATCCTGGAGTATTTTGAACCAAATACAAATATTATATTATTTCACCTATAAATTAGATTCCTCAGTGTGACCAATGTTTCCTTTTGTGTCATTTAACTTGCTCCTCTAGACTCCGTATTTTGTATAAAGTATAGTTAAATCAGAGGCAGGGGATTGCAAACCTTTTGGCCTCAGGCCCCCATTACAATGTTATAAATTTTTGAAGACTCAAGTGCTTTTATTTATGTTGGCTATACCTAGTAATATTTAGTATATTAAAAATGAAAACTGAGAAAAATTTAAAATACAGGTAGATACAGTCTTATCCTCCATTGGCCATAGCTGATGTCATCATGTGTCAAGTAGCTTCTGGAAAACTCTGCTATATACTTGGGAGAGAATGAGAGTGAAAAAGACAAATAATGTCTTTTCTTATTATTAAGAAAATAGTTTTGATCTTGTGGACTCTGCGATCTTGGTAGTACCCCAGAAGTCCCAGATCACATGTTGAGAACCTTTGTTTTAGAGGCTCAATTAGAGTCAGATTCTTCTTTTTGTGGATGGAGGTGGACAGCAATACATCCCGGGGTACTGTTTGCTCTTACTGACTCCCGTCAGGGTTCTATGAGGTCTGGTTGTCCCCTGTTACTGATGCTGCGACTGGTTTGTGGTTATAGATGATACCGTAGCCTTGGACCCAGTTTTTGTTTGAGAAAAATATGTGTTCTGTTCTCCTGCAGTATGCTTACAGTTAGTTAGTTCTACATTCTCAATTACTTTATTTAAATTGTTTTATTTTTTTTTTGCTTGATTATCATATTACATTGTTGGCTATTATAATTTGGCACTATTTCTGTGAAAACATTCTTTTGTATTACTGTTTTATTTGTTATTTTGTATTACTGCTGTATTATATCTTGACTCTTTTCATTTATTTTGTTCTTCATTGTTATGTAATTTCCTTGTATGTATGTATTTAATTTTTATTTTCTGTTTTTGTTTTTACTTAGTATTTTAGGCTTAAATTCTTATTTGTGGCTAATTCTGCATTTGCATTTGATTAACCCAGTTTTCTATTTTAATCTTAGGTGTGTCTTTTCCATGAACTTTTTGTTGCATTTAATTTATCTCAGAAGGAGAATTTTCTTCTTTGTTTCACCCAACCAATTAGGTTGTTGCTAATCTAGGGCTGTGATTGTTATACGAGTATTTGAAATAACTTTTATCATTATAATATTTTTACCTTTTAGTTATTTTAGTCCTCCCTTTTTTTTTCTCTAGTTTGATAAAAGTACCTAAGTATGTACATACATGGTTATTGAAAAATTCAATAATAGCGTAGTAGGGAAAAGCACAAGCTCCTCTACAAACTTCTCCCTACCCTGTGCTACATTATTGATGATTTAATGTGTTCCTTTCCAATATTTTTTTCTATGCACCTATCCACAAATATTGGCACACATAAAAATAAAAGTAAATGCTTGTTTTTTTTAAAAAAATGATAAATAGGTATATAAACTGTATCTTTCTGCAGTTTTTCTTGTTTTGGTATTTGAACCTGAGAGTCTGTCTTGGAAATCTGTCCACACCGGTGCAGTATCTGTGACTTCATTCTCTTAAATGCTGCATGGCCTGGTGTAGATTCACTATAGCTTATTTAACCTGCCTATTAGTAATGGACATTAAGATGTTTCCATTGTTTTTGCATGGCAACCATTGCTGCTATCAATATGCTTGTTGCCATTTGCATGATATTTATAGTGTTTCTCCATATGGAAACTTGGAAATAGGAAAAAAAATCTCAATCAAAAGTCATGTACATTTTAAATTGGAGGAGACACCACCAAGTTGTTCTCCCAACAAATCTACACCAAGCAGTGAGTTTTCTGTTCTCATCTCCTATCCATTTCCCATTGGGTTGTTTGTAAGCGCTACTTACAGATTCTGGATATTAATCATTCGTTACATTTATTTCAATGACAAGTATTTGCTTCTAGTGTTTTGCTTGGTTTTAAACTTTGTCAGTGTCTTTTATCTTTTAATCTTTTACAACTTGTTAATGTTTCCTGCAATAAAAATTTTCAATCCCTTACAGTGTTTTCTGTGTGGTTTTGTGTTTTTGCATACTTGAAATGTTTGAATGTCTGAAACATGGTCCTTTGACATCTTTGTAATTTATTTCTGCCATTCATTAACATTCATGACCAATCTCCTCATTACTCTAGGCTTCTGGAGAGGTCCGAGGGGAAGGCAGGTTACAGGAGCAGCAGACATCCCTTTCCTGGATCTGGCTCTGTTCTTGGACTCTGTATTCAGCTACCAAGACTTTGTACTTTATAATCTCTTCATGGTGTTTCATGCCTCTGTGCTTGTGTATGTGTTATTTTCCAACTGGAATGTGTCCCTCTTTTGTTCGGCTGCTGTTAGTTGAATGCTCAGAACATACATTGTCAGAGCACCCAGCAAGTTATGTCAAATATGTCATCTCTGCTGCCTGCCACTCTCGTGCAAGGCCACTGTGATCCTCTCCAAAGGTGACCCTCAAAGAACCATGCCGCCTAGTATGCTGCCTGTGTGTGTTGCCTTCCCACACTGAACCCACGCTGGCCACTGTCTTGCTCTAGGCAGTACAGTGTGGCAGGAGTGAAGCCATGGTGATTCTGGGTGTTGGCCTTCAGAGGGCCTGTGTGCCCTTGCATGCCTGGCCACTGTTCAAAGGAGAGGCCCTGAAACTAAGTGGAAAAAGTCCGGGAGAGAAGGCCCAGCTGAGTCCAGCCTTGGATGCTCCAGTTTATCCACCATCTTACCATAGCCATAAAAGCAGCAGGAGAACCAATCAGCTGAGCCCATTCAACCCACAGAATTATGAGAAGTAATAAAATGGTGATGTTTTAAATGCTAGGCGTGAAAGTGGTTTCTTAATGCTGCAATAAATAATTGAAACAGTGAGGCACAAATAACTGCTGTGAGTATGCAAGGACTAGAAATGATTTAAAGAACTGTGAGAATAATATTGAGAATAGCTATCATTCATTGAAGTGACTACGGTGGTCCAGGCAGGGTGTAGATAACATACACACATTCTGTGTGGCAAACCCCAATGGTTTTCATGGATCATTAATATAATAATTTTATAAGAACACTAGTAATAAAAACTACTATTTATTGAGCAGCTAATACATGCTAGACATTCTTTCTAGGTATTTGTGTGGGCTCTTCTCGGCTGACTCCTGCCCATCCTTTAAGACTGTGTCCAGAGGGAGAAGGCCTCCCGTAAGAGCTGTCACAGAGGCTGAGTTGCAGCCTTGATTTCCTTTGGTTGCAGAGCACCTTCTCCTCAGTTGTACTCACTTTGCCTGTTTTTCTCCCCATTCCCTCTTGGTACCTGCATAGTATAGCTATTGATTGAGGCAATATTTAGCATTTACCTTATTTTGACTATGTATATATTGTATCCTGACAACCTGGGGAACTGTGATTACATTTTTAATCTTATACACCTTCTGGAGTTGATAATGCCTCACTTTTTTCTTTTACTTGCTTGGATGTTTTTATTTATACTTTTTGGTTACTATCCCGTACACCCCATAACAACTGTAAACCCTTCTCTCTGGATGCTGCTCTTTACCACATGGTCAAGCACATTAGTTACATTTTCTGTTGTGTTTTGGTTATTTCCTTGGAGATGGTCTTCCTGGCTCCCTGGGGTGCCTGCCATGCACCCCTCTCCCTGGGGATTCCCTATGCCTCCTGTGCTCAGCACCCTGTTTGCATGAGCCTCTGTCTTTCTTGCTTTGATTTGCTCCCTGAGTATCTTTGGTTCTGCTAAATCTTTGTCCCTTCTGTTTTCTCTGTTCTCTTTTTCTGGAATGCTTCCACATCGTGTGCTAGACCTCCTCAATTAAACCCTTGATTTTTCTTCTCTCATTTTTTTTGCCTTTTTGTCTTTTTATTTAATTTTCTGGGAGATTTGGTCTCCCAACTCTTCTCTTAAAAATTAAACATTTCTGTTAATCATACTTAGTTTTAGAGTATTTTCTTACTCTCCAGTTGCTCCTCTTCTGAATAATACCCTGTTTCTGTTTCATGACTATAGTTCCTGGTTTTTCCATCCTCTGCATGAAGTCCATACACTCCACCTTCTAAGTACATTGTTATCTGTTTCTTGGTTTTGGCATCTGACCTCATGTTGTTGATTTTTTTCAAGGCTTGGTGATGCTTTGTTTGTTTGGATTTAAGAGGAAAGCTCTGAGGCATTTGAGAGCTTTCTGTGCATTTTGGGGTGAGACCACCCATGGTCCTCACTGGTGGGTGCTTAGGGAGGAGGGCAGCTATTTTGCTGGGTGTTACAGGCTGAATTGTGCCTCTCTTCTAAATTTATATGTTGAAATCTTACCTCTCAGTACCTAAGAATGTGACTATATTTGGAGTTAGGGCCTTTAAAGAGGTGATTGAGATTAACTGAGGTCATTAGGATGGCTCCTAACCTAACATGACTGATGTCCTTATAAGAAGAGATTAGGACACAGACATGCGCAGAGGGAAGACCACGTGAGGACACAGGGAGAAGACGGCTATTTGAAAGCCAAGGGAATAAACCAATATTCCTAGCACCTTGATTTTAGACTTCTAACTTCCAAAACTGTGAAGAAATACATTTCTATTGTTTGAGCTACTCAGGCTGTGGTGCTTTGTTTTGGCAGTCCATTCAGACAAATACACTGGGTGAAGCTCACATGTCAGTATTTGTAGCTCTTTCCTCTGAGGACATTCAGTTTTCCTGGAGAAGAAACTTCCAGTCTTCTGCATGTTGTAGTCCTGGCTGCGTGCATTTGGGGAGCTTATTAGGATGCTTGGGATGTGTCTAGACTCTCATGTGACCTCCCTCTGTTCTCTTTGACCCTCTATCCTTCTCTGTGCCTGGGACCCTGGCCCTGGAGCCTCTGCGGGTAACCCCATCAGCTGTCTGGGTGGAATTAGCATGGGGGTGGGAGGTGGAGGGCTAGGGGCATAGCTGTACCTTATCTGGAATTACCGCCATGCTTGTCTTTCAATCCTGCACTTGCCCCCACCCTCTGGAGCCTTCTCTCTGGGGTCCTGAGCTTGAATTGGTATCTCCCTCTGTGGTCAGTTGGTATGCTACCCTGCTGGCTCCTCCTCCCTCATTTCTTCTTCCAGATTTCAGTTCATGCTGCTTGTCTGTGTTCACCTCTCCCACTTCGTGTCCTTGTAAGTTCATAGACCTTTTTAAAAACCCTGTGGTCAGTAAGGGAATTTATTGCTTCAAGCCAGTGGATAGTTCCTAGGTCAGGGGGCTTCCGCATACTTGCCTAGTGGAGGAATGCAATCTAGAACCTTCTCTTTCCATCTCTCTGCGCTGCTGCCTGTGGTGTGAGCTTCATTTTTAACTTTGTGTTCTGAAATAATTTTAGATGTACAGAAGAGTTTCAAAAATAGTACAGTGAGTTCCCCAATGGTAACATCTTACATAACAGTGGCATGACTATTAAAGCTAGGAAATTAACACTGGTATAATCCAAAACCAAATACTAAACTAGATGTAATAACCAAATATAATAATTCAACATCAGACTCGATTCTGATTTTACCCGATTTTTCAGCCCCAGAGTCTAGTGCAGGATCCCATTATACATTGTATTTAGCAGCCAAGTTCTCTTAGTGTCTTAAGTTCCTTGTGCCAGTATTTTCTTGTGTTTCGTGACCTCGCTGCTTTTGAAGAGCACTGGTCAGGTGTTTTGTAGAATGTCTCTCTTCTTTGGCTTGCCTGGCATTTTCTTATGATTACATCGAGGTTTTGGATTTGGGAGATGGATACCACAGAGATGACTTGCTCTTTCAGTGCATCATGTCAGGGGTACCTGAGGGCCATGTGATTGGTGATGTTCATGTGATCACTTGCTTAGGTGGTATCTGCCAGGTTTCTCCTCTGCAAAGTTCCAGTGGAAGGTAAAGTTTTCTCCTTTGCGACTAGTACATATTTGGGGGATACTTGGAGGCTGTGCAAATACCTTACTTTCCCTTAAACTTTTGCCCACGGTATTTAGCATCCATTGGTGGACATTGCCTGCAACAATGATTTTAGTGAAGATTTTCTACTTTTTTCATTCATTCCACACTTCTTAACTAGAATTCTTTTGTAAGGAAAAAGATGTTCCTTCATTCCCATTTATTTTATTGAATCATTATGGTTGAATAATGATTTATGCATATTTATTTTATTCTCTGGTGTATATCCAATACCATGTTTATTTCTTTTGTTGCTCACATTGTTTTAGCATGCTCTTTCAGGTGTTCAGGTTGGTTCTTGCGTACTTTGAAAGTGCTCCAACTATGTATCTTTTCAAAGAGTTTTCTTAACTTTCTGGCACCACAAGATGCTCCAGGCTCATCTTGTATAGTGCATACATTTTAAAATTCTTTTACTTTTACAAGGGTAGGCTGATAAATTTTGCCTCCACTTAAATAAAAAATGAAGGAGAAAAGATATTTTAATGAAATAAAAAAGAAATATACCTACATCTTATATTTTCAAAGCTGCACAATTATTTTTCTGCAAAAATCACCACCCACTTCGATACACTACTGCCATTGCTGCACTCATTTTTGAAATCTGTCCTTAAAAAAAAATTGGTGTTTTGTTTTTGAAACCATTTCCTCGCTACAGACTTCACCCCTTCATCACAGGTGAACTGCCTTGCCCAGCATCTTGCTGCACTCACGCCAACACACTGATCACCATAGACGGCCTGCATTCGCCTGCGAATTTCAATGGGAAGAACTGTTTCCACTGTTAAGCACTCAGTAACAGCACGCTGTTTGAACCGAATGTCTGAAGCACTGAGTGAAAATTGTAAGCATCTGTGTGTGCAAGGTCAAGAGTGATGGAGGGGAGCTACCATGTGGCTACACAGAACCAGATATGTCTAATGTAACAAAAATATATTACAGGGAAGGCAAAATTTATCAGCTCACCCTTGTATTTTGATAAAGTTTTAGAAGGAAGCAGAGAAAAAGGACGTGCAAACTGTTTTGAGTGCGAAGATTTTGTTTCGTATGATGTTATTGTTCTTTTACTTTATATTCACTGTTGCCTAAATAAATAAATAATCTCTGAAGTAGCTGTCTGAAGGAGTGCTTGCAGTACCTGCTATGCTTCGGACTGACACACACCTAACTCTAGCATAGGACTCTACTTGGTTTAAACCATTTGGCCCCTTACGTTAGGTCAGAGCCAGCAAACCACAAGAAAACCTTTACTAGGGCTTCTAGGAAGGAAGAGCTTTCCCTTTATGCCATAGAAGCTGCCAGGAAAAATGTTATTGTTTTCCTTGGCTAAGGAGGTGTTCTGAAACATTAGGTCTGGAGCTGCTGCAGCCATTTTGCCACCATGAGGTAAAAGTTGGGGATGCTCTAGGGAGCGTCTCTATGTAGAGCTTGAGGATGAAGCCAACCCGGGAAGAGCGAGGAGGCCAGAACCAGCACCTGCACTTTGTTTGAGTTGCTGCTGTAGGAAGCCTCACCTGACCTCTAGTGAACATTCATGAACCAAAATATTCCCTTGAAGCCAGTTTGCATCATTTTTTTCTGGTCTTTATTCCCTAATATCTCATTCTTAGAGAAATTGTGCTTAACACTTTAAATGTGCAAGCAGGGTATGCAAGAGAGATAATAATAATATCAATTGATCTGCAAATATTTTGAATCAAACACATCTTATTTTCTATTCAGGTTGGTAAGCACATTTTTTGGTCATTTTACTCATTTAAAAATATTTTTCTAATATTTCTAAATAAAATTTACATTGCTTATGGATAATATATTAAAACTAATTCAAAGAAAAATTAGCTATAAACACTTGTGCCCTTCTTTGGGAACTTAAATTTCTCAACAGTGAGTGAAGTGTGTATGAAGTGCTTCTTTAAATCATTGGTCATTTAACGGACTGTTAAGGTCTTGAGTATCTGTGATTTGGGTATTTTTCTGACCACCCACCACATCCTTCTTGGTGGTTGGCTCCAGCAGCGGGGTAGAAGGCAGGACTTCTTTGGAGAGCAGTGGAGCCAAGGGGAGTATGAAAACAATGGACCTGGATTCTAATTTTGGAGCCTTCATTTCCATCTTTGTGGCCTAGGTTGAATCGCTCCTCTGAAACCTTGGGGCAGGATAATGGCTTCTCTGCTTCAAGGCAGTGTTATGAGGTGTGATCAAAAGATAAAGTGAATGTTTGAATAAAAAAAGTGTTATAGTAAAAGACACATTGCCATTAACCCCTCTCAAAATACTTGCCCTCACTTCGAACACACTTCCCCATCGGTCTTGCCGCTTTCTGAAGCAGTTCTGGAAGTCCTCTTTCGTGTCTTTAGTTGGGCTGTCGTGGCTATTCAGGTCACACATCTCTTCTGATACAGCAGTTTCTGTCAAATAGAAACATTTTGTGTGTCCTCATCCACTTCATTCACCAGATCTGGCACTGTGTGGCTTCTGGCTCTTCCCCAAAGTCAAAATGACCAAGAAAGGTAAATGTTTTGAATCGATTCAGACCATCCATAGCGCAAGTAAAGACCCACGAAAGAGGACTTCCAGAACTTCAGAAAGTGGCAAGAACGATGGGATAAGCGTGTTCAAAGCCGGGGGAGTATTTAGAGGAAGATTAATAGCAATGTGTCTTTTACTGTAATATATATATTTTTTAATTTAAACATCCACTGTGTTTTATCACATATCATGTAGTAAGAAATGAGATAATATATCACAAAGAGCCTCAAACCCAAGGAAAACATCGTTGGAAAGACTCTGTGTTCTTTAGGTTTGGTCTTCAGAAGGACCTGGGATATTGGCTTCGCCCCTTACGTGTCTTAGGGTGATAGTTGGTCCTATCCTGTGCGGCCTTCTAAGGAACCACACCTCGTTGGAATGGGAGGAAGCTGGGGGATCACGTGTCCTCTCCAAGCCCTGAGGTCCTCCTCAGTGTCTTTCCTTCAGGCCATCAGAAGGGAGATCTTGGAGATGGAATGGCAGGTTCCTGGGAGAGCCCAGGGGAGACCCCGGTCCTCTCGAGGCCTGCCCCCATTGTGCACCCTGACATACTACACTCCTCATCCCATTCTACTGCTTTTCATTGATGCATAATTTGGAAGGTTTGGGCTTTTTTTGTAAGCCATGGTTATGTTCCTTTGGAAGAGACTTCTGCTGTCCCTCCTACTCCCTGTGCTTGATAGCTTCATTTTGTCTGCTCCCACCATTTGATTTGATTTGATGGTGTGCAGCATGAGGTCCCCAAATAATTTCTGCTTGTTAAGCAAACATATATTTCTGGGATTGATGTTTTAATTTAATGAAACACATTCTAATGAGGGTCAGCTGCAGTTACGAGGTTTTTATGAGTGATTTGCTGAGAAGCACATCAAATGGTTACATCCTGTGCTTGGCTGAGTGAGTCTGAGTCCTCGTTCCAGCACATGGATTGATTGGGAAAGGGCAAGATTCTGCTGGTCTTGGCCTGCCTGGCTTCTCATGCTGTGTGCTACAGTCACTTCCTTTGCTTCCATGCTGGTGGCTTGTTGGGCTCCCTTTCGTTGTTGTAAACAGGAAACATTCAGGATTCTTCAGCCCACTGGAGGAGGAAGCAGTGGTTTTGGAGGGCCCCAGCGTAGTATTTGCTCCAGGGACCCATCTTCAGGATATATAAGGGCAGAGAATCAGGAGGGCCTTGCTTGGCATGTGTGTGCATGTGTGTGTGCGTGTGCACGCAGACATGGTTGTTGGGGGTTGAAGTGGGAACGATTGGTCAGAGTCTCAGGGATGGAACCCAGGGCTGACATAACTGGTTTCCTGTCCTGAAGAGAAATGTATTCTCTCAAAGTTCTGGAGGCCAGATGTCCAAACTCAGCACCATTGGACTGTAATGAAGGAATCAGCAGGGCTTTGCTATCTCTGCATGTCCTAGAGGAGAATCTGTTTTTGCATTCCTCGGCTTGCAGCCACACCTCTCCATTCTTCACGCGGGTATCTTCCGATCTCTGCTCTGTCTTTGCTTTGCCTTCTCCTTTCCTGTAGGTGTCAGTTGAGTCTGCCTCTACCTCTTCTTGTGAGGTCAGGTGACACTTGTGATGGCTTTCAGGGCCCACCCTCGTCATCCAGGATAATGTTTTCACGCCAAGATTCTTAACATCTGCAGAGACCTCTTTCTCAAATAAGATAACATTCCCTGTTCCCAGGGATTAGGGCCTGCTATTTGGGGAGCATTTTCTAGCCGACAACAGCTCTTTCTCTTGGCAAGGCCCAGATTTGATCCCAGCTGGCCAGCAGCTTTCTTGCGGTCCATTCCCCTGTGCCTGGCTGGTCTGGGATGTGGCTCAGTCTGGTCCATGAGGTGAGGAGCATGTCAGCAGTGAGCATCTGGAATTTGCTTCCTTCCCTGCCGAAAAAAAGAGCAGCACAGGAAAACTTCCTTTTCCTCTTTCTTTTTTCTTTTGTGCTCTGGGTGCTGCTGTGTTAGGATATGATTCTCAGAGCTGATGTATGATAAGTCATTTTACTGTCCCAGGAGGGTGTTCAAGAGACTTGCCAAGAATCCAGCCCAGAGCTCAGACAGGGACTGCCTGCCTCCAAGTCCCTCTGGCTTAAGCCACCAGTTGGCGGGAGTGGCAGCCGGAGGGCTGTTCACTGGCCCATGATGTACGTGAGAAGCTTCTCTTGCCATGGCTGACAGGCTGGCCTGACCTCAGTGGCCTTGAGATAAGGGCACAGTGGGCTCAGTCTGGATCTGAGTCATCTCTTGTTATGTATTCTGGCTTTTTCAGCAACCATAGTGCATTTGAGCAGCTGCTGGCCATGTGGTTTGGCCATAGGCTGTGCTATTTCTGAGCTTCCCTGTCTGGTAGCCCATGGGTATGAAGGGTAAGGTCAACCAGGGAAATCCACAATGTGTGAGGCAAATTTACGGAGATTTGTGAGCCATTCCTATTTTTCTTTGGAGGGGAATCTCCTAACTCTCCCCAACACCTCCTAGTACCCTAAAAAACAGAGGTGTAGGATGGCTCAATTCTTTGAAAGTTTCCTAACTCAAACCAGCAAATGTCAGGCCAGTGCAGTGGCCCTACCCTAGTTACATGTGGGAACTTTGAGAAGTCATGAAATCGTTCAGCTCCATGTCTGTGACAAGCTGTGCCCAGGGCGAGGTGGATTCCCACCTGAGTCACCACAAGTAGAAGAATGACAGGGTGAAGCCCAGAGCAGCAACCTGCCTGTCCGATGGGCTTAGGCTGACCTAGCCAGGGGCCAGTGGGGCCTGTTTGCTTGGAGTAGCCTGAAGAACAGTTCTTGGGGTTCACCTAGCATGGAGAAAGCAGTGTGCTGACCTTGAGTCAGTGACCTTGAGGCTGCTGGAGGAAGAGCAATGGGGACTAGACCCAATGAGTAAAGGGTCACAAGGATGCAGTGAGTGTGGACAGGAGAAGAGAAGCTAAGAGTGTTTCTTGCGTGACTGCTGCCTCTGCTCTGTGCATCTCCCCATGCCCATGAAACATGCTGAGTGCCCAAATACGAGACAGACGCTGAGTGCCCAAATACGAGACTGTTGGTTAAAATTAAAGTGAAGTGGTAGTATGTCAGTTAAAAATGCTTTCGGCCTCAAGAAACAAAATAACGAATAGCAAATTAAATACGCATTTGTTTTATTCATGACCAAGAATTGGGGAATGGGCTGCTCTTGCATCGGGTCAGAAGCTGAATGTCAGGGCTTCCCTCGTGGCTGTAAGGAAGCTGCCACGGCTCCAGGCATGTTGCTGACATTCAAGAAAGAGGGAGGGAAGTTGGCTCTAGCATCAGGGAACAACAGCTTTCTCAGTTTGGCATATTTTCTTCCTTTGTCCCTTTTGTCAGAGCTCTATCACGTGACCCCCTTAGCTGCAGAGGAGGCTGGGATGCAGAATATGAGTATGCGGGACTGGGAATGAGGCCAGGTTGGCAGCCCGCAGTGCTGGCACAGCACTACTTAGAGAACACTGGTGTGTGAGCACCAGCAGGAAGAGAGCATTATGAGCACCAGACCTTGCCAAGGAGGCAGGGAGGGCGTTCACACCCACCCAAGGGTGCATTGTGAGTGTTTTGGACTTCCAGTTTTCCAGACCCCTCACATGAGTGTGTCCAAAGATATGTCACATACAGTCATGGCTTTCAAAATGTGGTCCCTGGACAAGCATCATCCGCATCACCTGGGAACTTGTTACAAATGTACAACCCCTTAGGTCCCACCCAGACCTACTGGATCAGAAACTCTGGGTGGCAACCAGTGAGCTGTGCCTTCGCAAGTTTTTCAGGGGACTCTGGTGCACACTCAAATTTGAGAAGCACCGACTTAGGGGCTGGTAAGTCCAAGATAGGGGTGCCAGTGTGGTTGAGTTCTATTGAGAGCCCTCTTCCTGCCTTGTAGATGGCAGCCTTCTCTCAGAGTGCTCACATAGGGGAGAGAGGGAGGGAGACAGACAATGAGGGAGGGAAAGAGGGGAAGAAAGAGAGTGGGATGGAGAAAGGTCCCACTTTCATTTCTACTTACATTCCCATCTCTGTCTCATTGGGGGTCAGATCTTCAACATGTAACTTTGAGGGCACAAACGTTCAGTCCATACCATGGGGAAGTAGGGTCTGGTGTCTGGTCTCCCTTGGGGCATGTGAGGGTCTTTAACATTCCCAACATTCTCTTGAGTTATGTTCCAGGTCACTATTCATGGAGAATTCTGGGATTGCCACAGAAACCAGTGAGCACTACGAGACTTGGTGCGTGTCCATGAGTACTAAGAGAGTTTGGGACCCAAGTGGTAAAGTCAAAGTGAGTGGAAGCCTGATTCTCCTCTCAGGAGTCATCTGCTGAACCCCTGAGGCAAGGCCTTCATGCATTCCACCCTTAGATTTCTTGTTCTCTTTTCTTTAATCACCTCTTTCTCATTTACACAAGGATGAAAGCTCCTCTCAGGGCCTTGGCATTCAAGGTTGGTGGGGTAGAGGGAATACAGCCTTTCAGAGCACACTCTGCCACAAGTGACTGGCTCAGTGTTACTTGTATTTTCACGAGGGTAGTAGAGGCGAGGAGGGGGCCATAGACACAAGGTAGAGGGTCAGAAGGAGCGGAGGTGAGAGAGTTTCATAGATGATTGAGAGCAGTGTGAGTTTCTGTGGTGAATTCCAAATTCACACATGTCCTCTCATTTAATCCTCAACAACCCTCTGACGTAGGTTATATTCCCTTTATCAAAGAAGGGGAAACTGAGGTGTAGAGAGCTGAAGGTCACTCCACAACCAGGAAGGAAATTGAGTTCTAAACACTTGGGTGCTCCCCTGCTAACCCTGATGGCCTCTCTATCACTCACACTCCTTCCATGCACCTTTCCCATATGTTTCTTTCTAAGTGTGGAGTCTGTAGGGTTTCCAGATGTCCATGGGCCTGGGACTGTGGACTTTGTAGATGGCAGTAGGCTTACATCCTATTTTCACAGATATGGGATGAGGTGTAGGAAGGAAGGGGCAGAGCTGGCCTGGGGAGCTCCTTACTTAGCTCATCCAGTTTCAGCATTTTGTCCCGTGTTCTGAGGCTCCAGAGATGGTGCCTGTGTGAGGTACTCATTAACTGAAAGTCACAGTCAACAAAAGTGGACCCTAGAATGCCATGAATTAAATGGCACAGAGAGATATAACTGCTACAAGACTTAGAAAGCTTGTGTTGGCATGACCAGCACAAGAGCTCTCTATTGACTATTTGGAAAGCCAAAGAATAGCTAGAAGTTTACTCTGTAAACCTGGAATCCAAACAAGGGAGCCAGAATAATCAACGTGTGATGTCAGCAGTCTAGGGTAGCAGTTACAGCTGTATAACCTCATGACGGGGCTCCCCTTCTACAGTTCCATGTGGACCTGTGGTCCTTTGGAGTACATCACAGTTGTCTTAGCAGTTTCAACACAGCCAATCAGGCTATAGTCTTGGGAGCCGTTCTGTTTCTTTAAAGTGGCTTTGCAGAACCTCTTTCTGAGCTAGTGTATGCTGACCACACATTTCATCTTGGAGGACAAACTGAATGGGAAGGGTAGGGTGGCCTGAAGGGAGAGAAACTAAACTAACTCCTATGCACTGGTCAAATGGGCTGTAATGGATCTTGATTTCATTCATGGTAGTAATTAACCATGTTCTTATGGAGCTTTCTACAGTGATAAACCACAGCATTGCACCAGATTGCTTTTTCCCATTATTGAAACAAATTTCAGTATTATGGATACTGGCTTCCTGAGTTTGGGGACCAGGGTGTTTATTCTGACATTAAATGCCTTTTTGTACCTTGCTGTCTCCTGCATAGTGATGGTTGGGTCTCCTGCTTGTTGAAAGTCCAGCTGGATGTTTGACTTTGACCTCAGGAATAAGCACTCAGTTTGCTCCTGTTGAGTTTGCCCTCAGTTGAGAATAAGATGCTCTGTCCATGGTTTGTTGATTACACAGAAGCCCCTGTTGCCCAGTGTCTCTAATCTGAATACTGCAACAGAATTTCATTTTGTTCTTCTTGTTTGCTAAGTACCTGAAGTGACTTGGATGGCATTACTGTGGGAATAAATGATGTATGAAATGAGAAATCTTTGTCCAGTATTTCAAGGGGGAGGGAGAGGAGAAAAGAAGGCCTTTGACAGGACCGCTGTTGTACAGAATTCGTTCTCATACAGCCAAAAAACACAGAAGACAAAGATAAGGAATCATCAGATATTTTTCTTCATTCTAACGGAAAAGTCGGGCTTTTATCAGTCTCCCATCACCCCTTTCAGGCTCCCAGCAATGGAAAGTGGATGTACCGAATGAAAGCAAACTTCCACTTTGTCCAGTCTATGACATGCAGCCCAGTGGAACAGGCCAGCGGAGCGTTATGGAAGGGTTTTTTCTCATCCCAGCCCCTCCTCCAACTTGGGGTGACCCTTCCCACCCGCTGGTTTCCAGTGCCCTTTTCTTCTCATCTCTTTTGCCTTGAGAGATCCTCTGAGGAAAGGAGCTGACAGACCATCTATGCTGAGGCTTAAATGGTGGATAAGGCTTGGTTGCTGACTTCCCTTGGGGCATTTTTATGTTGAATGGTGTAAAGCTGAGATCCAAGGGCTGAATTGGGAAAACTGGGACCAGAAAGCCGGCCTTGTTAGAGGCAGTGGCTGTGCCTTTTTAGGGCTCACACCCATGGTGTTCAGCAATAGGGCCCCATTTCTCATGGCCTCACTGTTGGATCGACGAGGTCTTCTTGTCTGGGTGCTTTCTCAGGGCTCTGCAAACCACACATCCTGGGTGGCTGCAGCCTCACCTGTTTGTAAGCCTGCTTGTTTTCTTTCTCCCGGGTTTGGGTAATTGCACTGTTTTGCCTAGAGCTCCTGCCATCCCTGGGGAGTACCCAGCCGGTGCTCTTTCTGTTGCCAAGCGTGCCTGCATCTCCAGACGAAACCTCCAGTCTGTGTTGGTGATATACAATGGGGACACAATAACAAGAGATATGGAATTCGGGCCAGCCCTCCGCTGGGGCACCTACCCTTGACCTTGCTCACAGCACTTCTATGGGATGTTTACAAAAACTGCACCTGCTATAATAGCTGATGGTCGTGCTGGGGAAAAAAAAATAATCATCTAAATCATTAGAAAGGGAAAAGGAAAGAAGGCCAGTCTAGAAAATGAAATGATCCATACTCTGCTCTATTTTTGTTTCTGCTACATGCTCACTGAGTGTCCTTGAGGGAGTGGCTGCAGTTCTTCAGCTTGGGTTGTTAATGCCCTTGCAAAATATCACACAGAGACTGCCAGAACTCCCAAGGAATCTCAGCCTCCCGACAACACACAGACATGCTGGCACACTCTTATGGGGGGCCAGAGAGTGAGAGATAGGCCAATGAGTCATGGAATGGAACAGCAGTGCTCAAATTTATCAAATAGTATGCATAGGCAAGTTGAATCATTTTTTTGTACTGCTCTTTTAAAGATAGCCTTTCTGTTCCCATTTGTAACCCAAATAGGCTTCCTTGCTCTGAACCGCACTGTGGGAAGAACAGCTGGTACACATTAATGTTGACTGTATAGTCTACACCAACTTTATGCATCAGTTCACTTGATTCCCGTTTTCAAGATGAGAGAGTTGAGGCTTATAGGGATCCAGTCATTTTGCTGAAACAGATTGTGAGGTTCTCTTATTTTCAAGCCCCATCACAGAGCCTGGCACATAGTAGGTGCTTAATACATAGTTGGTTGCTAAATAGGAGTTTGGGATCTTAGGGGGTGGGGTGATTATTTGTGCTCTGCCCCTGTCTCGTTGTGCCTTGGTTTATTCACCTGTAAAATAAGAGTGTGGACTAGACTGGATCTCAGTGTCTGATGGGGGATGGTTGGAGAGGACAACTGGCAGCACCCCTTTCTGCCCCTCCTGAGTTTGAAATCATATGAGAAATAAGCAGAGCAATCAGGCCAATGGAGTAAAAAAAATAAAAAAATCCGCTTTACTGGTGATAGAAACTGCTCTGAAAGGTTTGGCTTAGATCTGTGGCCATAGTGGGTTTTTTATGACTTGACTCCAGAATTAAAATGATCTACCAACCTGGCCAGAGGTGGACAGCTCCCACGTCCATCCCATGTGGCAGAGGGCAGATCAGCCACACCCTTTGTGGCAGGCAGAACTGTGAGAGAAAGCCTGGGATGCATCAGCCGGGGGGCAATGACTCTCTTCTCTTTTATTCCAATCGGATTGGTCATTCCGGTTCTGGGTCAAGGGCAGGGAACTGGAAGCTTGTGGCTTCTGAAGGCTTTCACGTTTGCATCTAGCTACATTCAGTGTTTATTAAATCAGTGGGTTAAATATCCAAGGCCTGGGGCATGAGGTTCCCCAGCCCTGTGAGTCTCTTGGATTCTGTGTTTGATCTTGCCCCCAGTGAAACAATGAAATGGCGCCTGTGTTTATATGTGGTGAAAGCCCGGCCCCTATCATCTCAAGGAAGTCGTGGTAGGCAGACTCCAGGGTGACCCCTAGTGACCCCTGCCTCCGGCATTTACACCCACATGCAGTCCTCTCTCTTTGAGTTTGGGTAGGACTTACTGACTCATTGTAATCCACACAATACAGCAGAAGTGATGGGTGACTTTGACCCAGGGCATGCTCTCTCTCTCTCTCTCTCTTGGACGTGGGAGAATGCAGCTGCCTCGTCACGCATGAGGCAGGCCTGTGGAGAGGCCTGTGTGGCAAGGGATGGAGCCCTGCCAACAGCTGTGCAAGAGCCTGGGAGAGAATTCTGCTCATCCCTGGACTGAGCCTTCAGATGGGACAGCATCCCTGACTGACAATTGGATTGCACTAATGAGAAACCTTGAGCCAGAGGCCCCAGGCTGAGCCGTGCCCAAATTCCGCCCCCCCATAGAAGTTGTGAGATATTAAGTGTTGTTTTAAGCTACCACATTGTGGAGTAATTTGTTATGCAACCATAGTTAGCTGACACAGAAATCCTTCTCCTTCTCTGCACAAGGGTTCCTGCATGGCAGCATTTACCAAGACTGCCCGCTGATGTCTTAACCCCATGACCTTTTATTTAAAAGGAGCAGAGCCTGCCTGTTTGAAGCAGCTCAGCCAAGCCGAGTCCAGGATTCTTTTCACCCTAGGCCCCGGACCAGGGGACAGATGAGCTGGACCATGTGACCTCTGCAAACAGATTTAAAAATAACTTTACTAGCTCACACTTTGAAACTTAAGCCAACCGTTTAGGAAATACAGAGCGTAGCTGGAAAGATGATTTTCACGTTATTACTCTTCAAGAACAAAGTGATAAGTGACTTTGGCATCAGAGGAAGTGGTTTGTTTGTAGAGTTTATGAAAAATAAACTGTCATCTTTGTCCTATCTTATATATTGGAATCTCTTGGAGTTAGAGCTCAGATTCCTTAAATTTGGGGGATTTGAGGGACATTGAATTTATTGAAATAAAGAATGCCCCAGTTACACAGAAGTGCCATTTTCCACGCTTCTCCGCTGGGGATGGAACATCGAAAGCACACGTGCACTTTGGAGCCTCACCCAGGAGCTCTTGCGCAGTGCGCAGTGCCCAGGGAAGAGCCTGAAATAGACAGACGCACGGGTTGTCCCTGCCGCCTCAGCTGGGCCCCGAGGAACTGCCAGTTACATCTAGATAGGACATTCTCATTTCTCAGATATGCTTGCTAGCAGCGTCAGGGGGTTCTCTCTCCCCGACTCTGAGCTTGTCCGTAGGATCTTGGCAATGTTCGTTTTGTCCACCTACTTGCCGTATTCCAGAAGTTAACATACCCGAGGAGACTAACGGCCCAGGGTGACTGTCTGCCTCCTGGTCCTTTCTCTCCTCCGTGGTTTGACTCTGATGGGAGCACTTGTTTGGGTACGAGTAAATAAACTTCTTCGAATCAGGCATCATGCTTCCTTTGTGTCCTTTACCCTGGTGACAAGGATTGTTAGATGCCCTCTGCCCTCATTCTGAGCTTCCCACCTTCCCTTGAGACAGGCGTGGTGGCTGGATACATTGCCACCTAGAAAAGCACTGCATTTGCAGGTGTCCTTGCAGTGTGGTCACAGGGACATGAACTAATAGGGTATGACCAGAAGTGCCATGTGCCACAGTTATCCTTTCCCCTTTACTGCTGTTGGATGCAGATGTAGTTTAGAGCCAACTTGGACCACAGGGAAGGGAGTGACAGCTAGCCATGGCGGGGAAGAGCCAGGGTCCCTACAGGCTCTGCCAAGCAAGACTCACTTGCCTCATTTCAACCAGTGTCATTTCAGGTCTCTGTCACACACAGTAGAAATGGTATCCTAACTCACACCCCTTTAGATCTCATGGGCACCTGTCTGTCACTGGGCCTGCTATAGAAAGTACCTACTATTCATTGAATTATGTGGTTGACCAAGTCCTCGCCCTACATAAAGACCAGCACTGCAGATGAATGCTGCCTTTCTTCTTCAGTCCGCGGCCTCCAATAACCTAGGCCATTAGGATCGTAAAGAGTTGGGAAGAATCTTCTAGATCAAGAGTGTTCAATCTTTTGGCTCCCCTGGGCACAATGGAAGAAGAAGACTTGTCTTGGGGCCACACATAAAATACACTGACACTAATAATAACTAATGAGCTAAAAGAATGTCACACAAAAAAATCTCTTAATGTTTTAAGAAAATTTACAAATTTGTGTTGGGTTGCATTCAAAGCTGTCCTGGCCGATGCAGTCTGCAGGCCATAGGTTGGACAGTTTTGTTCTGAATTATCTCTCTGGTTCACTCCTTATTGATAACAATTTCTGCACACCATTCTTGGCCAGTCTGACTCTCAGCCTGTTGATGTAACACTCTGTTGGACATATTTAAATGCACCAAAGTTCTTTTCAGCAAGCACAAATCTGCTACCTTGTGACTTCCATCCTTTGATTTTATTCTTGTTTTCCTCTTTGAACACTCTCAGAACCATGCAATTCATGTAGGGGAAGATTTTTCAGGGGGATAGTGCTAAACTGTTCAAATTCATATAAAAATGAAAAATGTCCATAATGTTAAGAACTGAAATGTTGCTATTGGATTTGACAGTGCAGAGGTTATGGGTGCTCTTGGCAGGAGTAGGGGTGGAAGCCAGAGTTGAGTGAGCTGAGATGTGAGGTGAGAAAATGGGGAAATGGAGCTGCGGGAAGTGTTCACTGTGCCTTTCTTTGGGAAAGGAGAGATGTGAAGAGGTTTAGCGGCTACAAAGAGAGAGTTAAGACTGAGGGGAAAGGTGAAGACACAGGGATGGGGAGACTGGCTGATAGAGTGTAGTCCACAAGCAGTAGGGAGGGCGGTAAGAGGGAAATTGGGCTGTGTGATTATGAACAGATGGACGGGTATTTTATTCTTTGAGACCAGAGGGAGGAGGGAGAGCAGACGTACTGGAGGCCATCTGATGTTAGGCGGAGGTCCAGAAGCTGAGGGAGATAAGCTTGGTCGAATTAATGAGGTAGGTGGCAGAGGTATCCGCTGAGCCCAGGGGAGAGGGAACCTAGAAAACCTGTGTAAGGGTTGACCAAAGTGCCCAGCTAAGGAGCTAGAACTTCCCCAAATCAGTTGTGGCAGCATTCCACATGGTGGTGTGATTCTTTCTGAAGCATTTGATTTGAATGATATAGGCCCAGAGGGAGTGGATTTTAGCTTTGTTCTAGGGTGGGGTTGGGTTGTGTAGTGCTCTGAAAGGACAGGGGAGTTGAAATGGGAGTGAGAGAACAGTTCAGGGGTATAAACTTGGGCTCTGTGCAGGGAGAGAAAGGAGACTGCAGGAGTCACTGGCTTATTAGATCAGCTTCACCTCCTGCTGGAGGAGGTACAGGGAGATGCGGAAGACTTAGCTCAGGTTTATTCCAAGTGTGGGAGAGGGACAAGCACCCACTCTGTGTGTTTGGCTCCAGAAGGTGCTGTCTCCATCTCATTAGGACAATCCTGTGTGTTTTCTGATCACCTGTTTTTGGTGTTTAATCCAGTCTCCTTCTTTAGTCTCCTGTCACCCTGTCCCCTACTCTGCTTGGGGTCAAATGGCTACCTCTCCATGCCCACCCCTGCTCAGGATAGATTTCTCTCTTTGTGCAGCCACTCTCTGAACTATTCTAGGTCAGTACACCCTTCTTTCCTCCCACTTGTTCAGCCTCACCATGGGTCTGCCATCTCCCAGGAGAAAGCTTGTCACTGTCATTATTGATCAAGCACCAAGGCACTGCCCACCATTCCTAGCCTTTTGAGTTCTCACATCACAGCATTTAGTTTCGTGGCTCATTCCTTTTTGAAGAGAGACTACGAGATTGGTGATCAGGAGCTGAGGTTTTAGGGTCACACACACCTAACTCTGAGCCTTAGCTCTGCCCTTTATTATCTGTGTGACTTTGAGCAAGTTTTTCAGCTTCCTCGTCCCTACCTGTAAAGTGGGCATAGTAGCAGTGCCAACCTCTTAGGCTTGTGGTGAGGAATAGAAGAGATCACATAACAGCTTTGTGGGAATGAAATCTCAGGATGAAGACAGAGACTGGGATCCCTAATGGTGTCAAAATTTGTAGCAGAAATTGACCAAAAAAGCTATCTATTTTTTAGGAAGGATACCCACTGAGAAATGGGTATTTCCAAGCAAAAGCAATCAGTCTGTCACACAGCCCCACTCAGACACTCTGAAACACCCATGGTACTCAGGCTATTTATTGACTCAGACAATAAACCATTCAGTAACTAATTCTGATTCTTGGTCATTTAGTCACCCTTGTCTTCTATCCACCTACTTTTGGAAACTTCGTCACAACATGCAAATAATGTGACCAAAATCTGTGGGTTTTTCTAACTAAGCACACACTGTATGGTAAGTAAGTGGGAAGATTCTGTGGGGGCTATGCTGATGAAGAATGTGTGCTAAAAAGAAAGGCTGTTTTCAAAACTGTCTTGATTTCATGTGACAGACTGTTGTGCCATTTTATTTTGCACTGCTTGCCCCACAGGATGTGAAGGAGGGCACAGTTTGAAGTAATCTATGTGCGTTATGACATTCCAAGCAAATCCCTTTTTCTTGGGTTGTTTGGAAAGCAAGAGGCAGGCAGAAGAGTACATGGCACCCGGCTGGGTGCAGTTGGAGAAATACTGTTTTGCCATGAAAGTGTGGGGGCTCTGAAGACATCCCAGGCACGCAAATGCCACTTCTACTTAGGAATCTCTGAAGGTGAACAGCTCTGTGGATGCTTGGGACTGAACTAGTTGGGTGTTTAGATTTTCTGGTTCTCTGATGGGCAAAGACTAGAGATAATTAACGGAATGTCTCTGTGTAAATTAGTATTAGCTTTCTAGATATAGAAAATTTGAGAAACGAAA
This sequence comes from Lyroderma lyra, assembly GCA_004026885.1. Classification (NCBI taxonomy): domain Eukaryota; kingdom Metazoa; phylum Chordata; class Mammalia; order Chiroptera; family Megadermatidae; genus Lyroderma; species Lyroderma lyra. The sequence goes on along the minus strand of PVJL010005436.1, from coordinate 46,288 downwards.
AAGTGTAGAAATGTGTCAATAAGAACAATGGAAACCAATAGGAGAAGGCCTGTATGAATTGTGAAATCTGTGGGGAGTAGAATTTTTGCAAAGAAGTACCTGTTTCTCAATATGGTTGAGCTTTTGCCTAGACCCATAGGAACCCACAGGCTCACAGCTGGCTGGTGGTCTAGTAAATTTAGAGTCACACTTTTGGAAAGACATTTGGAAATGCATATCATCAGCTATAAAAGTATTTCATATTTTCTGAACTAGTAATCTCCCTTCTGGGAATTTATCCCAGGGCAATCAATCTGAAAGGAGGAAACGTGCCCCATGCATGAAAATGCTGATTGCCTCATTGCTTTTAATACTAAGAATTGAGAAGCATCCTAAAAGACCAACGTGAGTGGAATGGCCATTTACATTTTGGTATATTGAGCCATAGAATACTATCCATTTATTAAGACTATAATTACAAATACCATGTAGAAGCATATGAGATTGGACAATTAATTTTGAGAACTCATCCTAGAAGTGCTATTATAATGACCTCATTGCTGAGTATCACTACAGTCACCTTTGGGAAGCTATGCACTGACGCCAGTGCCTAGTCCACACTTCAAAGCAGTTTTGAAGCCAGAGCTGTTGTCGTACCCAAAATCTGACAAGATTACAAACTTGCCAATATGTGCTTACATTGGCACCCTCGTACAAACAACTCGGTAAGTTGTCATAACCTTAGTATATCTGTGTCTCAGAGGTGTGTTTGTGTCAACATGTGGTGGTGTCTTCCTGAGCGGTGTTCATGATGGTTGTTGTATGTTTTAGTGTGCCATTGCGAGAATGTTGGAGCTTGAATTAGAGCAACGAACAAACATTAAATTTCTGGTTAAACTTGGCAAGAGTGGAAGTGAAATCAGGGGCACGTTAGTCCATGTTTATGGGGATAATGCCATGAAGAAAACGGCAGTGTACAAATGGATTAATCATTTTTCTGAGGGGAGAGAAAGCATCACTGATGAAGAGAGCTCAGGGTGACCTGTAATGAGCAGAACTGACAAAAACATTGCGAAAATTTGCCAACATGTGTGTCAAAATCATTGGCTGACTGTGAGAAGCGTAGCAGACCAAGTAAACATCAAAAGAGAAACAGGAAAATCTTAGCTGAAAATCTTGTCATGAGAAAGGTGTGTGCACAGCTTCCCAAGGGGAGTACTTGAAAGGTGACTGTAGTGATATTCAGCAATGAGGTGTGTAGCACTTTTTCTAGGAAGAGTTCGTGAACTTAATTGTCAGACCTCACACAGATAGTATTTCCAGGTATGTGTCCTATTTTAATGAGTTCTTAAGGTCCATCTGTAAATAATGGTATCTCTTGTAGATTTTCTTACATGAGTTAAAGATACCTCCTTTAATGATGATTGAGCTATTGCCTTTACTCAACAAAGCCATATTATAATATGATGATCACTGGACGTCTTCAGCCTGGGTAACACCAAGGTACCACAAATTTTTGATCAGTGGGGTTGAAAATACCAACAGTTTATTCTAGTTTGGACCTCTCCCTTTATTTATAATGTTTTGCCTTTCTTTGACACTGTGTTCTTTTTTAAAAAAGCATTTTCATGTTCGTTTTTTCTCTCATTTACTGGTAAGTCATGGGGATGGGCTTTCCATTTAACAGATTGTGATCGCTCACCTTTGTTTTGATTGTACACCCTTATTGGTGAAAATTTTTGAGGACCCATTTCTAATTCCTGTGTATTTGTTTATTTTTAAATTATGTGTATGGATCACAACGCTTGTGGTTCATATGTAAAAACATGAGATGAAATGACCAATGTTTAAAAATAATATTTATAATATTTTATAAAAAAGGTAACCTTTTTGTTCTCATTAAAATATCATACTAGTCATATTTTCAATGAAAGCAGAATTAGTAGGTATGTTTTATTATTTTCAAAATCTTGATTTAGCTTTTTGTGATATAGTTATTCAAATGTCTGGTTTTAATTCACTTATTCTTGGTTTTAATAATTGAAAAGTTACTTCAAGAAGATATATAGACCAAGTGAAAAAAGTCCGTAGATGGTGCTTACTAAGTTATGATACTCATTTTTCAATGCCATCCATGTATTATGCATAGGTTTTTGTTGAAATTCAGCTGGTAAATTTACATTTCTCATGATGTTTTTGTAAACTATCTGAAAAGTGCTGCATTTTAATATTTTTAGCAAAAGGGTTTGAAACCCATTGAAATTCTTCATTTGGGAGACATTTAAAAGACTAGAAAAATCCATTTCCAAGTTTTTGAAGTGGGCAGATAGGAGTTTTTATAAGTCAAATCAGTGTTTTTAGCCGCAAGTAATTAATCATGGAAATGTTTCCAAACGTGCATTTTCAAAACGCCTCTCCACTAGTACAGGTTTGTTTTTTGTTGTTTCGTTTTTGGAAAGCATTGCTTTTTCATTCATCATTAATATGTCATCTTTACCTTGAGGGAACAGATTACGTATGTTTACTTTTCCTGAAAATATCCACTAGATGCCACATGCTCTTCATAGTCACCTATCATTCAAGAATAGGTCATCAAATTTTGAATGTAAAAAAAAATGTATACAGTAGTCCGAGGTCCTACTTATCCACAGTTTTGCTTTCTGCGGTTTCAGTTACCCATGGTCAGCTGCAGTCTGAGAATATTAAATGGAAAATTCCAGGAACAATTTATTTATAAATTTTAAATTCTGAGTAGTGTGATGGATTCTCATGTCGCCCTGTTCTGTCCCACCCGGGACGTGAACCATCCTTTGTCCAGTGTTTCCATGCTGTACACGCACTCTGCCTGTTAGTCACTTAGCTGTCACTTTTATCAAATCGGCTGTTGCTAAATCGCAGTGCATGTGTTCAAGTAACCCTTAATAATGGCCCACAGCCATTCATGGAACTTTTATTACCGTATATTGTTATAATTATCCTATTATATAGTTGCTGTTGTTAATCTCTTACTGTGCCAATTTGTAAATTAAACTTTATCATGGGTATGTATGTATTGGGAAAAAAAACATAGTATATGTAGGGTTCATTATTACCTGAGGTTTCAGGCATCCCCTGAGGGTATGGGTATGTACCCCCTATGGATAAGGGGTCATGAATGTAATTTATTCTTAAATTTACAACTCTTCTAAAGTTCTTTGTCATAAGACAGCCAGCAAACTTCCAGGCATTCCAGAAGATTTAGATCACTGCCCATCTTATTAAAGTAGGTTGGTGAAGATGAGTACATTTTAAGTATCTTGTGTTTTTACGATGGACACCCTGGGGCCTGCGGTGCCCTTTGCTGCAGTCGCTTGCCACGGACGATGGAGTGAATGAATTCCACCGTGCTGCTGCCTCTATAACCTCACCCTCCAAATTCTGCTTTTATTCAGGCAAAGATGCCAGTGCATCAGTAGGTGCACTGGAACAAGAGTCGCATTTAAGAAGGCATTTAATTGAGAATATGAATTTACGGTGCAGCTTTTGTTAATTGACTCACAAGAAATAGTGCTTTTTGTGTGTCATGATGGAGGTGGACTCTAGAAATACCACAAGCTGAAACATGCTGAGAAACCGTCCCCGCAGGGCACAGCAGATCTCCACGCTCACATGTCTCTTTCAGGTTTCTCTCTTCAAATTGTCACCAGTGTTCTCAGTACATTTTTCAAAAGTCTTTGCTGACAAAGAAATGCATTTGATGTGTGACTAGATTGTTTAGCATGTGATAGTTCAGCTAATTTTTCCTGCTGTAGAAAACACATGCATTGCCCCAGGATGGCTTCTTACCTTGTGCTATTGAGTAAGAAATCTTAATAGACAATAAAAATGTTTATCATTTAGTTTGGGGACTATTTGGAAGGTACTTGGATTGTGCCTGGTATGATGTTAAATATCCTTGGAAACACTGCAGAGATTCATCTTCGATTTCGTTTTAAAGTGTACCTTAAGTGCGATAGTCTCCTGCTATGCTTAGCTAATAGCTCAAAGCACAACGTATTCTTTAGATGCAGGTCACTGTTTTTGATAGTGGATTGACACCCACAGTACTCTTCTTGTAAATTCCTTTTTTAAAATTAGATATGTATCAGATTGTCCCTGTTTTTGCTTTGTATAATGGCTGAAAATAAGCTCTCATCAGGAGGGAAAAAACATCAGCTTTGCCATGTTCGATTGTTAGCGTGTGTGCCTTACTACCGGCATCCTCAGTACACATGTTCTTTGTAAAAATCTAAGTCTCTGGCCCATTATTAGGGGTTAATTTTGTTAAACTGGTGTCCTAGAGTGTCCCCCATCCCTGTGTAGGCATGGGTAAACTGCGTGTTCGGAGAGGGGCTGGGATCAAGGCCTAGTGCAGAGTGTCTCTGTTGTCTCCTCTCGGTTGTGGGGACATTGGACTCACTGAGGTACCACATTTTCTTACCACATGTGACATCCCCGTAGGGGACATGCCACTGCCACTGCAGGTATTGCATATGATTGAACCAAATATCCTTTTCTTGTGTTCAGATCAGTATGCATTACCATGACAGAAGCTGTAGTACAGGCTTGTAATCTTTTGTCTGACATTCTAAAACTCCAAGAACAAAGGTATCCAAACTCACAGAAAGTAGAGCTTTGTGTGATAATGATGTGTCATTGTGGGTTGATCAACTTGTCCAAGAAAGAAAGTCCAAACCTAAAGAGAAAATTTTTAGAATTTATTTTAGCTAAAGCTGAGGGCCAGGCCCAAGAGCCCAACCCCAAGAGTGTCAGAAAGTATTCCAGGCACTGGCAGTTTTGTAGTTCTTTTTATACATTAGAGTCAAAGAAGAAAATGTAAGGAGGGTCACATGACATCCATTGGTGGTAGATTAAGGAGGCAGGATAAAATAAAGTGTGGAAATCTCTAGGATTGGATAAAAAGTAAAATGGAGAAATGCATACTTCTTTTACATCGGTAGGTGTAAGGTAGTTAACATTTAAACCAAGTAGAAATGGCATGAGGTAAAAAGATAACAATAGGGAGTTTTGGAATTCTAGTACTCTGGTTCTGCCTCTAGTGGTCTGGGGAAAAATTACTCTGACACTTCAAGGGGTTCTTATCCTAGATGCATGAGAACAATGGACAGGTCTCACTTAAGGTAAAGATTGACCTTTGCTAAGGAAGCTATAGGCCTGGAACAGCCTACCTACCATGACCTGCCCAGTTAAGAATTTATGATCAGACCGTCCTGTGTGGTTACTCTCAGTCACCGAGCTTGTCGGGGCTTCTATGTGGCCCCCTGAGCTTGTCAGGTCGGCTGTGTAGCCCCGCTTTGTTCAGAGATTGTAACAAATGTGGGGGATAATGATAATGGGAGAGACTATGCACATATGGGAAATTTTTGCACTTCCCTTTCAATTTTGCTGTGAACCTAAAACTGCTCTAAAAACATAAAATCTTTAATAAAAAATTTGTAAAGGTGATAAAACCTAACCCTATGGAAAAGAAGGCTGTTTATGGTATGTATTTATCCCATTTAGTGTAACTACATGTGCTATTTATACTGCAGCAATAGTCATGTGTTCATTTGCGTACTGACCCAGGCTCACTGGAGACTGTTGGGTCATATATATAAAGGTGTAAAATCACCCCAGAATTCTAATTCTGAAACCCAGCTGGGCCCAAGGTTTTGGATATGGGACTGAGGTCCTGAATGTTCTTCCCATAGCTCTGGGGATTGCTTTGGCTCTCCTTAGTGTGCATGCACTCACTTTTGCGCATATAGAAACCAAAGCCCAGGTGAGTTGTTATTTGCTTACAGTCATCCTGCCAGATAGAAACAGGAAGTGAGGCTGAGCCAGGGTGGCTTTCACAGATTCACATCCTGTTGCCCATTTGAGGAGACGATTCTGGGTGTGATTTAAAACAGAGCTTCCCCAAGAGAACACATATATTAATGGCCTTCCACCAAGAGGAGGTTTTATTCACTGCCAGCATCAGCTGAGAAAGGCAATGTCAGTGAGTGAGTGGGATGAATCTAGAATCACGGAACGTTCAAGTTAGAACATTTTGTCAGTTGATTCCTGTCCACTTCACACACCCGTTCAACAAAATACTTATTAATCAGTCACATGCTAAGAATGAAGCTAAGGCTGGGGGTACCAAGAGGAAAAGTCTGTTAGTCTCTGCCTATTCTGAAAGTGTTTACAGTTTACTCTGGGACACACATACAAATACGTGCATACAATTTTGGTCTGCACGGTAAACACTTGTGGGCTCAAGGGAGAGAGAGTTCTTTCTGTGTGGACTGAGTGAGGATGGGCTCATAGGGAAAGTAGCTTTTCAAGGAAACGTGGAGGTTGACTAGGACTTTTTCAGGTGAATTAGTCTGGGGAAGGCATTCCAGTTGAAGCAACAGCATGGTTAAAGGCACGGCAGCTGGCCAGAAGGCTTGCTATACCTCAGTGTATCTCAGTAGCTCAGTATTATTGTGGGTTAAGGGGAGAAGTAAGCAAGGTGGGTGATGAAACCAGCCTGTTCGGCAGGGGTCCTGTCATTCCAAGCCCTGTGCTGAGGGCTGAAGATTTTCATTGTGGAGCTAGTGAAGCCTTTGAGCAAGGGAGGGGTGAGTGAGTCTAAAGGGGCTCCCCAACCTTTGCCCTGCAGGAGTTCCTCTGCAACTTCTCTGCTGGATTGCTGAGCAGCCCCTGCTTAGCCACTTCCTGGGACATCATTAGATTGACATAGAACTTAATTCCTTTTATGTAGCTCATCCTTTGTAACCACCAGGAGTTCTAAATCCTGGTATTTTAAGGCTCTTTGCACAACTTCAACATGTTCCTTGTTGGGGAAACGGGTGCAGGATACTTCAATTTAATTCCTTCTGCATTCTCATTTTTCACACTAGTTGTCTTATTATTCTTAACTATTATTAAAAGGAATGAAAAAAAGTAATTAACCATCTGGAACTGATTCATACTTCCCATTAGTCAGGGCATCCATTATAAAACCTCCCCAAAGTTCAGGCTTGGAAATGAATTCTCCAAGTAGGTGGATTAGCTAATGAATTTTTCTTCTCCAAGGGCGAGCGTATTTTCCCAGCACAGCCAATATTTCCGCTGCCCATTTATCAAAGGGGGAAAAAGTAGAAGTGAAAATAAAAATGACATGTCAGTATAATTTACCATGTAAAAGCTATAGATTTGATAGGTTTTTGCAAGGTGCCTACACTATATTTCTCACTAATATTTATGGATTTAGGGTGGCATTAACGTCGGCTTCAGGAAGATAACTGCATTCGGTCAATGCTCCCTAGTGGGTTCCTGGAAACCCCCCGCCGTTGTTTTCAGGCCAGGGTGTGGATTTGAGAGATGAGTCGGTTGTGTGATAGCGCCAGAAGGGGAATGTCAGGGGTCCCCACTTATCCTGTGTGGATTTTAGGGGTACGTGGAATTTCACAAAAGGGGGAATTATGTTGGTAGTGCTGCCTGTGCCCCATGAATCACTTGCTCCCATGGCGTCCTGGGCATGGACAGGCTGTATGACTCCTGAAAAACTTGCGTGACACTGTGGCCCAGCCCCGTTGGGCCTCCACATTGGCCCTTTTACACATGAACCCAGATGGTTGCTTTGCTCTGCCTCTTCCCTGGTGTCCCACCATCGCTGATACCCAGAACTGAGATGGGATTCGTCACGGGAACTCCTCCAGACTCAGGGCTGCCCTGGAGCTCACAGGAGCTCAGACTCCAAAAGTCCCTCCCTGGGGAGAAGCTGCTGCACCTGGTGCTTCTTCCTGGCTACAGGGCATGGGGGCCAGGCCTCCAAGGGCCTGGAGGCTGACTCCCCATCATCTGTGTCAACAAACATCTGCTTTTCTCCAGATCTGAAGCCATTCACTATGCTTGGAATTCCCAAGGTGCAGTGCTGTTCATGGCCAAATGTGAACCCTTCATGCTTCATGAACTTTTCCATGGTTTCATATTAGCCTAATAAGGCTTAGCTCAAGTGTAGGGTCTTTCATGAAGGCTTGATAATGCTAGCTTACAAGTCAATTCTATTCAACATATATTTATACAGCCCATTTTGTATTTCAAACCCATGTTGCACTCTAAGGATGCAGGGATGAATGAGGTGTGGATCAGTCTGCTGAGAGATGTGTTTACAAAAAAATAGAGAGGGCTCAGGAGTATGCCACAGGAGCCAGGAGAAAAGCATTCCTATGGACTTTGAAGGCTTAGGAAACCTTCACAGAGAGGATGATATATATGCAGTATGTTAATGGACTCATAGGAATTTGCCAAGTTAAAAACAGGATGAAGGACCAAGGGAGACAGTTGAAGAAGAAAAGACACACAGGCAACAGGGCTTGAAAGGCTGTGAGTGGAGGGCATGGTGTGTTTGTTAAGTCTGATGTTTAGGGTATGTGTACGTGGAAGGTGCGGCTGGATCCCTTCCTGGTTGTACTATATGATGTCACACTCGTCTTAGACCCTGAGCCAGGCACACGGTGCCCACTGGGAAGGAGAGACCAGGATAGGGGCCCAGGATGAATTCATGGCTAGGGTTGGAGCAGGGAGCTCCCATCTTCCAGAGGAGTGACTAAATCTGAGTATCTAGGAGATTCCATACCCAGAAGTGTCAAAGGCGGGGATCAAAACCTCAGGTTTCTGAGTACAGAGGGGAGCTAGAGTGTGAGAAGAAAAGAGAAGCAGGCTGTTTCAGCCCGGTATGAATGAGGAATTGCACGTTCCTGTTTTATGCCTGAATGTCTTTTCAAATATGTCATATGCTAGTTGAAGGTGGGGGGATGACTTTACATTTTTTTGCAAGTCCTATACGCTAGGGCCTAATAAAATATTGTTCAAGCATATGAGAAGTCATGCTACTTGCCCGCAGTTATAGAGTTTGGAGGGTGGCCAGGTTAGAGGGAGTCAGCCACTGGAGACTGTGTGTTTACCATGGCCCTAGATGGCTGTTACAGTGATGTTTGTGTCTCCCCCAAATTCATATGCTAAGAGCTAATCCGCAATGTGATGCCATGTAGAGATGGGGCCTTGGAGGAGTGATTAGGTCATGAGGGTGGAGCCTTCATGAATGGTATTAGTGCCCTTTTTTTTTTTTTTTGCTTTTTGGTATGTGGGTAGCTCCCTGACTGGGAATCGAACCCAGGCCTCAGTACTGACAGCACTAAAAAAGGTTTTTAAAAGAGTCCCAGAGAGTTCCCTTGTGCCTTACAGCATGGGAGGACACAGCCAAAAATGGTCACCTACAAACCAGGAAGTGGGCCCTCACCAGACACCGAATCTGCCGGTGCCTTGCTTTTGGACTACCCAGCCTCCAGAACTGTGAGAGATAAAGGTTTGCTGTTTAAACTGCCCAGTTTATGGTAGTCCGCTATAGCAACCCAAGCAGACTAAGACAGCAGCCTTCAGATGCAAACGGTCCCTGGGTCAGATCTGAAGCAGAGAATACGCCTAGTAGACAGTGTCAAATGCAAGAAGGGATATTAAAAAACTGAAGTGTATGCAGAGGACACAGACCTGCTGTCCTTGGTCTTGTCCCCTAAAACATTATTAGGGGAACAGACAAGATGCCAGAGAGGCCTGGGAGTGGAGAATCACTGTCATTAGATATTGGCAGGAATTTTATGTAGAAGAAGGCTATCTTCTTCCTTGTAACCTCAGGTGCTGTAGGTGGAAGTTGCATGAAAGCAGATTTCCCACTAACCACTGGTGCTGCCGAAAATTGCAGCAGGCTGTCTGGATGGAGTGATGCGCCCTGGACGAAAGGTAAAAACAGCAGAGGTATCGTCAGGGAGTAGCCTCCTCTAAGTTGGAGATCTCACCAAATGATCTACAATGTCTCTTCCAATTTGGGGCTTCTATAAATCTCTTGATGCTTCTCTAATTCTGCCATTCACCCCTGGCTCCCAGGAGAGGGGGCTCAGTGAAGACATCAGAAGCTGAGAGGCGGCTGACTGACAGCCAGTCTTTGCCTTCATTATTCAGCGTGTGGGATCCATTTGCCAACAGAAATCAGGGGAAATATTTTTAGCCAAGGCATTTGCTTTTATGGAACCCAATTTCCTGGAAATGCTCTATTCCTCCCCTTTTATGCCATACCTTCTTGTTCCCCAGGATTGTTACTTCTTGGGGTGTTGTTGGGATTAGTTTCTTTTTCATCTCTTTAAGTGGTTTGATTCTGGGTGTTAGATTTTAACATGTAGAGACAGCATCTTATTGTCACAGAAAACACCCCTTTCTGGAGTGGGCGGCTGGCTTTGGAGCAGGGTTTTGTGTTTTGTCCACACTTTGGAATCCCTTGGGGAGGTTTGGAAATCCCGGTGCCCAGGCTGCACGGAAATGGGTGAGATCAGAAGCCCTCGGTGGGGCCAGGCACCAGAGGTTTTAAAGCTCCCTGGGTGGCTCCCATGTGCTGGCATGTCTGAGGATCATGGCTTTACTCGTTTCTCATTTAGGAAAGAAAATAAAAATAAATAAGCAGTTCGCTGCCACGTTCATTTAATTTTACTGGTTTTTAATGTGAAAATAAAATATAACACTTGTTCTTGGCGTTATTTCTAAACAGAACTTGTCCCTAATCCTAGTGGAACAGAAATGTATGTGATGATCAGTACTTAATAGTTTTGTGTGTGTGGCGAATTTCAAAGCCAACTTTGGGGGTTAGAGTAGGATTGTAATGTGTGAGTTATCTCAGGGTAATGGTTGCAGCTGTAGGTGCGCCGGTGAGTATTCTCGGTTCACACGGGAAATGGCTTAAATACATTCTGGAGTCACCCTGGTGGGACTCCTGGGCCCCTGCTTTATTTTGGACCTTAAGGGGCATTGAGGAAAGCAGCTTGCATTTCCCCACCTGCCACCTGTTTACCTTGAGTAAGGTATGACTTTCGGAGCCTCCATATGGAGCCCCTAGAAGGTTGGCTTTATATATGTGGTCCTTGACATGGGGCCTGGCAGGCAGCTCACTCTGGTGCTGTTAGCTATAATGATGACAATGATGGTGACAGTGATAATGATTATGACAATGACCATGATGACAGTGATGTCAGCGACCACAGTAAACACTGATTGGGCGTTCTCTGGTGTAGGTGTGGCCTCTGTGCTAGGTGTTTTGCATGTGTACTTTGTTTACTCCTCTCAATAATCATAGGTGGCAGTTACTATTATCTCAACTTTTTCACATTGCCACCTCCATGAAAATGGTGGCAGCTGTACACCATACTGGAGGAGAGGTGTGACAGCTGCAGGAGCTGGAGGTGATGAGTCCAGGCCTCTTTCCCAGAGCCATGAGCATCAAGGGGATCCATCCTGGGCACCCCTGACACCCCAGCTCATAGCTGGGCAGCTCTGCCATTTAGATGGTGATGGCGGTGGTGAGGAGGAATGTGAGGGTGAATGGTTCATCATGTACTTGTCACTTCTCATTGGCAAGCAAACTGTGGAGGGTCACATAGCATGATTTTAATTCTTGAGGATGGATTGTTACGGGCTGAATTATGTCCCCAAAAATTTGTACGTTGAAGTCATAACCTTGAGTAGCTCAGAATATTACCACATTTGGGGATGATGACTTGTATTTGCCTAGTCTTGTCATTCCCCCAGTGTTGTTAGCGTTCCTCTCTGTTCTTACATAGGCAGGCATTTCCCTGGGGTTATGGAGATGATGAAGGCAGTCACATTAATAAAGTTACTATAAACATGCACTAAGTTCTAAAGAACAGCTTTGTGTGGAACACCATGTGACAATAGAGTGCAGAGTGGCTAACATGGCATAGGGAGGAAAAAGAAACCTTAACAGAGGTGGTGGCATCACACCTGGGCTGTGACTGATGAGCAGAGATATTCCTGGCAGAGAGGAGGGCAGAGGGTGCTCTTGTCTGAGGGAGCCGTCTGTGCAAAGGGCCAGGGGCTGGAAACAATCTGTTCTCCTTGGGGAAGCTTTCAGGAGGGAAAGATGGCTGGCACATGAGGTCTGTGGGTGGAGGAGTGGTAGGAGCTGAAGTGGGGACGAAGTGGGTGCCACCTTCATCCGCGGGGAGTTTGGCATTTATCTTTTAAAGAGTGAGACCATGTATTAGTTTCATATTGCTTTGGTAACAAATTACTACAAACATAATGGTTTTTGAGTAAAACAAAATACATTTATTCTCTTAGAATTATCAAGGCCAGACGTCTGAAATGAGTCTTATGGGGCTGAGATCAAGGTGTTGGCAGACTTGTTTCTTCTGGAGCCTCCAAGGGTGGGGTAGGTCTGTTCTGTGCCTCTGCCAGCTTATAGATGCTGCTGGCTTTCCTTGGCTGGAGCTGCATCACTCCAGTCTCTGCGTTTGTGGTCACGCAGCCTTCTCTGACTTTGGTCGTCCTTGTCCCTCTTATAAGGACTCTTGTGACTACATGGGACTCACCAGGATAGTGCAGGATAGTCTTCCCGTCTCAAGACCCTTAATGTACACCTGCATGCCCCTTTTGCCACATAAAGTGACAGTCATAGATTCTGGTGATTAGGACATGGACACATTTGTGTGTGTGGCGGGGGCATTGTTCAGCTCACCACAGGGCAGATGAGGAATTTTAAGTTAACTCAGAAAGGTGAGCGAAATCCAGTGTGGAAGACCAGCTCTGTTGGTCCCCAAGGCCATGTGGGGGTTGAGGAGGACTTGGACCCAAATGGTGTCATTGGGTGTGGAGAGCAGATGAGAGCTTGAACTGGGAGGAAGAAAAAATGATGAGAATTCAGTAGTGGTGGGTGAAAGGATAAGACGCATGAGGATGACTCAGGTTTAAAATGGTCTTATGCTTAATGGAGTCATTAATCAATACAGGTTCTTTGGTCTCCTGCTGTCTGGCTCACTTCTCTTTATGCCTGGATGCTTTTTTCTGGACAACCCCCATAGGGGTATCATGTCTCCTTAGAATTAACAAGGATGTTTTCCTGGCATGCCTAGTGCCACCCTCATGTTCCCCAAGCCCTGCGTGTCTTCCTGTTAGCAGACAACGCGTGTCTCGGTGCACAGTCCTTACCTTGCCGACCACATGGGTTGGCTGCACGTTTCCTGAGCACCTGCAGAGTGTCGGCGGCGTAGGCTCTCCTTCTTGTGGTTGGGCTCCTGTGTTTGTATGTAGAGATTTGGGTGCACATAGGCAGTAGCTGAAGCCAGGAACCGTGAGATCCGCTGTTGCTAGGACACCTTTCTCACTTCCCACACCTTCCTGGAATGACGAGGGGGACTCAATTGTTAACCTTGATCTCCCTGGTTATGAATTTTTTCGTTTCCTCCCCTTCAGGAAGTTATGCATTTTTCAGGATGTTATGTAGTCTTTAAAATAGGTGTAAATAGCTGAAAATGACTTGGAAATAATTTATTAAGTAGGGAAAATTCAGCTGGAAATATCAGAAGGCAGTTTTCAAGGGAACTTCCCTGTGTATTTCCAGAAATGGTCCTTTGATAATATGTCTTGTATCTGTTGCAGTAAAATCTCTTTTGTTCACTTGCTGATAGATTTTTTTTTCTTTTAAATTCATTTTTATTGTTAGACTTATTGGGGTGCCATCTGTTAGCAAGGATTACATAGGTTTCAGGCATGCAATTCTACAGTGCATTGTCAACTTGATGTATATGCTGATGGATTTTGAAGCTCTCAGTCTACTATGTGTTCTGGCTCTTTCTTAGCCTTTATCCTGATTATTCCTAAAAGTCATGGAGAATAGTAGACTCCTTTGTTTACAAACAAGGATTGGGATGTAGATCGAGGCTTTTTTTTTTGCTTGGAATTCTGGGTTACATCTAAAAGCTGGGAGCAGTAGTAGAGGATTTTCCATTACTCAGAGAGGACTTACTGTAAGACAGTGAGATGGGTTTAGCACTCTCACACACTTCTCTGTCAGGATAAGATGAGTTCATGGAGGGGAGAGTTATAGGAGAGATGGGGTGTTTCCTTTTTCCTCCCAGGGGAGATAGAAGCAAAGCACACATAGAGATTGGGGGTGCCATCCAGAAGATGAGTCTGGCATCTGTCTCCCTGGCTTGCTGCTTGCTGAGCTTTAGCTGTGAAAGGCCTGTCCTTATACCAGGGAGCAGAGTTTGATGAGAACATTCTTGGGAGCCTCTGGAATGTGGAAGAAATTGACACGAGTCCTCTAGATTGAGGGGACCTATATGGACATGAGGGGATTCTGAAGGGAGGAGGCCAGCAATCTTCTCCCACCCCCACATGGCAATCAGATGGACACATGGAGGTGGGGGTACAAGGGGCACACTGGAAGGGGATCTGGGCACTGGGACTGCCAACATCGGTCCAGTAAGAGTCCCAGGAGCAGACTCTGGAGAGAGCTGGAGAGGTCACCATGGTTATCAGGGAGCGCTGTAGTGTGGGGGGCCTCCCAGCAGGGCCTGGGAGGATGCCTTAGATGTGCCTTGCAGGAGAGCCCACCTTTTATCACCTGCCAAGAGGTACAGCAAAATCTTTAAAAGGCAGGAATTTGCCTCTCTTCCTCTATCTAGTCCACTCTCCCTTCACCTTCATCTTGAAGGAGCCAGGAGATGGGATGGGGAAGAGGAAGCCTGGAGGGCCGGCCTTGGGCCTGAGCTGAGGGGAGGGATGAAACTGGGAATCAGATGTCCATTGAAATGTTCACACTGGGCTACACTGTACCTTTAAATCTTAAAACCAAGTTGTAATTTCCTAATGCATGTTGTTTTAGGGCTGAGGAATCTGCCTGAGATTATCATCGGGCAAGGAAGGGAGATTGGCAGCTTGTGGTTGGGGCAGTGATGGGAGAACATGGAAAACATTGCCTTTTACCCCATGGAGCTCAGCCCATTCAATACATTTGTCATAAAATCTGACAGGATCACAGGCAGGGTATCTACTCAGGATCAGAGATTTCATATATTCTGTGAACTGCTTTTGTACTGGTTTAAATGCTTTAGGAAAACGTGTGTGTGTGTGTGTGTGTGTGTGTGTGTGTGTGCATGCGCGTGTGCGCGCATATATATATAAAGGCTGTCAGGAAAGTATCCAGCCAAGTAATATGGAAAATAGAGGCATTTATGGCTGCATTTTTCCGGATGACCCTCGTATGTATAAGTGTATATCACGTCTGTCTCTATGTGATGTCTACCCCACATATAACTAGTGCTTATAAATATGTCTCCCTATTGACCTGCATATTCAACAAATGCACTTTCATTTAATTCTCATACAACACCCTTGTGAGTAGGTACTGTTACTAGCCCCAATTTAAAAAGAGGAAGGTGAAGCACAGAGAAGTTCAAAAACTCGCCTGAGAGCACACAGCAAGTGTGGAGGAGCATGGATCTGCACCCAGGCTTTCTGGCTCCTTGCACTGTTCTCTGTCTCTTTCTCATGTACTTAACCCCAATGATCTCTGTCTCTCAATTTTCTATTATGGAATTTCCCGAAGATATAGAGAGAATACATAAAAGACTTGATATGCACTCATTCATCCTCAGCAATTCTCAGTGTAGAAGCCATGCTCTGAAATGCCCTTCTGCCTCTTGTAGCACATTTGAGGTAGTGGATGTTTGTTAAGCAGACGGATTAAAAAAGAATACTTGAAGAGTAACCGCCATTTGATACAGAACAGAAGAGCTTAGCTTCAGCTGAAGCTGTTCATCTGTGCTCCCACATTCTGAAGTTCAGGGTCAGGAAAAAGAAAAGTAATTCAAATAATTTGAATTATGCATGCTGACTTAGTTTTTCCTCATCTTATCTGACCTTATTTAGTCAGATTAAAAAAAAAAAGACCAGGAAGGCTTTTTCCAGGAATTTCATCTCATCATGACCATTTAAATGAATTTTTCACTTACACTTATATAATTGTTTCATACTGGATAGGCTTAATAATATCAAATTTCATTTCTAAAGCAACCTGACAAAAGCTTTTAAAGACTCACTCATTCGAAAGTGTTGGAGGAACTGAGAATAACTATCTGCTGCCAATTCATTTTCTTTTGATATTTTCTGCCTAAGAGTGCTGCACTTTTCCTTTAAAAAAGAAAAACAAACCAGAAAACTACTGTTACAGCCCAAACTGGACATCCTGACCCAGTGTGCCTGTCCCAGGTCCCATAATGTAACAAGTGCTTCCCATCCTGGACTCGGCGGGCGCAGCACACTGGATGGAGCTCCCAAAGGGGTATCGTTGGGTGCCAGCACAGTGGACCCAGGTCTTGTTCATCCAACCTCAGTGCACTCCCAGACACCTTGTGATGTGGAAATGGGCTTTGCTAAAAATCCAGAAGCATATTTTTAAAGAATCTGATCTTATGAGAATGAATTTCAAAACCTCTAACCCTTATTCAGGGTTTTCCTTAAGTGAGATTTATCAAAGTCTAATTCACCTTTGTAGGTGTGCAGTTCCATAAGCTCTGACAGTGTATGCAGCCATGTATTTATTCCCAGAGTCGAGACACAGAATGGTTCTATCACCTCAAAAGTACCCTTTCTATAGTCATTCCCCGACCCCAGGCTCAGGCAGCCACTGATCTGCTACCTGTTGCTATGATTTTCCTTTTCTAAAAAGTCATATAAATGCAGTCATATAGCATGTGGCCTTTTTGGTTTGGCTTCTTTCACTGAGTATAATGCTATTGAGTTTCATTCCCATGGTTGCATCTATTAGGAGTTCATTTTTTATTTTATTTTATTATTATTTTTTTTATTGCTGAGTAGTTTTCCAGTATGTGGACTGGTGTTTGGGTTGTTTGCAGTTTGGGGCAATCATGAATCAAGCTGCTATTAAATATTAATATACAGTCTTTGTGTGAACATATGTCTTCATTTCTTTTGGGTAGAACTTAGGAGTGGGATCACCGGGCCATATGGTGAGTGTTTTCATTCTCAACAGCAGTGTTTCAGTGTTCTAGCTGCTCAACATCCTTTTTGACACTTGATATTATCAGGTATCTTTTTAGCCATTCTATTATATATGTAGATGTCATGCAGATTTTTATGAATGGAAGGGCAAGAATGTTGGCAACCTGGCCCCAGTTACCCCCCGACCCCGAGTCTCTCCTGCAAACCTTCAGTCTCTGCTTCAGGAAGTAGACTGCATGATTGGGTGCACGTGCACTCTGTGCCTCCAAGGTGAGTCTTAGCGGGGAGACATTGCAGCCTCCTGCTGCTGATGCCCGTTGATGAGGCAGGCATGGCAACAGGGCTGATGAGGGCCAAAGGGGCATGGTTGGAAGAATGTGCTCTTGGAAGCCTGGGACCAGTACTTTTCCTGCCACTTACCATATCCTTGACACCCAGCAAATCATGAAGCCTGTATCTGCCTGTCCCCTTTGTGAAATGGAGATAATCATGGCTACTTGCTCACCCTACCGCAGAGTGAAGAAGAGCCTTAAAGATGGAGAAGTGAAATCAGAGAGGAAAGGTGGGCATGATTATTTTTATTGCTATTGAGTTTGCCGCTGGCTGAAACCCTAGGACTGACGTAAAGCATTACTGTTATTAGCAGTACAGGTCGACTAGACTGTTTATCATCTGCTTTGTTATTTTTAACCATTTTATATACATATAATTTTACAAAAATGCCAGAAAAACTGCTTGGAGTAGAAGCTGCATGTTCTGTTCTGATTTTTAATATAAAATTCTCTTTAGGCCTGGGCAACCTCTTACAATCATTCACCTCACTTCCCAGATACCAATCCTCTATAATGTTATTGGAGACCTTGCTCCAATTTCAAACACTGTCAACTCTTGCTCATAAAAGGAGCTGTTTATATAGTTTGTGGATTATTCCTTTTCCCTCTTGGTCGATTTGTTTTACTACTCAGTGCCATTCTCAGTTGGTTCAGACAGGCAGGAGAAATGGAAGATAATGAAATGTAGGCTGGATTATTTTCTCCCTGGTTATGACTGTGTTGAAAGTTTGGCTAAAATGTATTTTTTTGGCTGTCTGGGGGTTTGAATTATTCATGCTACCTCTCTTTTCTGTGTTAGCAAAGTCAGCAAAGAATTGAATGAAGGTGGACAGTCTATGGTTTCTCTCCTGTATGCAGCAGAATATTTTGTTCAAAGTTCGTACGGAGCAAAATTTTTTAGGAGCATAATTCTCATTTGTACTTTGGAGACAACAAATGTTTCTTTTGGGGAAGTGGAAAAAGAGAGCAGAATAAAGTCTTTGGCTAAGCATTCTTTTGATCAGTTATGAAAAGTTTGATTGTTACTGATGGTCAAAAATAATAGTGGCATTTCTAAAAAGAATTTCTAAGATAAAGTGTGTGTGTGTTTATGAAAGAGAGAAAGAGAATGTGAGAGAATGAATCACAGTTCTCCATTGACCTCCATTTCAATTTCAGAGATTTATTTTACAGATGCCTGGCTTCTGAGCACAGCGAGCAGCACGCTTAAGAACCCTCATGTTCTTATCCCGCAGTGCTGTGCTTGTAAACAAGCTCTCAGATGGGGGATAGGGGACAGAGTATGCAGTGATGGGGTGGGGCCCTCCGTGCACATAACCCTGCCAGGTCGATTTCAAGCTGCCAGTGTTTGACAACTTGTTTGTGCAAAGTTTCTGAGTATTTAACAGTCACTTTGGCACAGCTGACTCCAGCACACCCCACCCTTCATTTCAAGGAATGTTCTGCTTCTGCCAGTGATCCACTTTCACATGCTTAGTTTTCCCACAGATCTCCTTGTAGGACACTTGTCAAGAGTATTGCACTTCGTGTAGGTGCACACGGTAATAGGTTAAATGACAGGAGATACTGCCACCTGGCTGATTTTGGTTTGATGGGAAACACCCTCACCTCCGAGTGTTCCGCTGGGCTCACGCTGGGCTCACATGTACTGGGTGGAGATGAACGCTCAGGGCTTTCTTTTGATTTGCATTTCAAAATGAAGGCGAGAATTCCTTGAAGCAAAGCTAGTTATAGGAGCAACAACATGGCTATTGAGGCAGTGGTGTGCTGTGGAGCAGTCCAGGCCTTGGGGGTCCAAAGGTGAGCAGATCACAGCAGCCCTTGCCCTTTGATCCCTGGTGTCCTTGAGGGGGCGATGCAGGTTGTGAGGCCCTGTCTCAGGAGGCAGGCTCCTGAACAAATGGCTGAGTGATTTCAGTACTGGGAGGCCCTGCAAAATGATGCAGAAACAATGAAGCGTGTGTGTTTGCCTTCTGTTGCCCGGGCAATGGTCGAATCTCCAGTTTCCCCTTGGTCAAGTAGGTGTAATAATCTCTCCCTTAGAGAGGGGTTCTCCAAGTGGGGGTCCCCGTATTTGCAATGGCACCACATAATACATAATTCCATTATATGAGGTATTTAAAATAGTCAGGCAGAGAGTAGAAAGGTGCTGGTCAAGCGATGGGGGGAGAGTGCTTGCTGTTTAATGGGTATAACGTTTCCATTATGCAAGATCTAGATATTTTCTGTACAACATAGTGCCTATAGTTAACAATACTGTACTGTGCACTTAAAAATTTGGTAAGAGTAGATCTCATATGAAATGTGATTTACCTGCTCCCCAAAGGAAACCCAGACAAACAAAGGCCGCAGGGAAGCTTTTGTAAGTGATGGATGTGATCATTCCCTGGATTGTGCTGATGGTTTCATGGGTATATGTGTATGTCCAAGTTTGCCAAATTGTTTACATTAAATGTGTGCAGTTTTTATGTATATCAGTTATACTTCAGTAAAGCTGTAAAGAAAGAAAGAAAAGAAGTAGACAGCTTTCCTGATGACTGTAGAGAGTTTTTTCATTTTAGGAATAATGACAGTTGTTCTTTCTCATCCCAGTCCCCATCTGTGGTCTTTACTTTCATTTATTTTCATGCTACTTTTGTGCTTTGTGTGGACACTCCTGAAAGAAAATATTTCAATTACACAAAAGGGAAAGAAACTTGAAATGTATTGTTTCCTTTTACTGTGGAAAATTAACTTGTGAGCAGCGGTTCTGTTTTAAGTTGAAGATAATTGGGCATTTTTTTCTAACTTCTCTCTGATGGTACTTAAGAGAAGGTCAAGGTAGGCAGCTCATTTTCACTTTTGAGGTATGTCTACAGGAAAAATGCATGCAGGATACAACAACGAGTAATATAGTGATACTACATATTAATAAGATATAATAATGCAATTATTTTATATATGCAATAAATAATATATAATTATATTCAATAAGCAATAGTATATGTTATAAGTATTGAAAAAGCATATAGTATAATATGTAGTTAGTATTTATTATGTTATTTATAATATAATTAAAATATGTAATATAACATTGTTTATTGTATATATAATATATAACATGTAATAATTAAACTATATGTAATCTATAATATTGTTATATACCATAATAACCATTATCTATCATGTACAGGTAATCCTGTATAACATGGCACTTCTATAGCACAGTTCGAGAATTGGGGGTTGGGGGGACCCTTGTACAACATGGCATTTTAGAACAGGGTTTCACTCTAACACGGTTTGAGAATTAGAGAAATCCCTGAACAACATGGAGTGTAATACGAGCTTTTACAAGCAAAAAATATCTCATTCGAAATTAGGAAAGAAGAAAACATTATTTAATACATATTAATATGTTATACTTTTGGTGAAATTTGCTTCAATAAAGATATTTCTCTTAATTATAAAAATATGATAGTATTTTTTTTTAATTTTTGGAACCTAACCCCCTTTTTTGTACTAGTTCTTTGTTTCGTATAACATGGATTCACATGACACGTCATTTTAAGGAAACTAACAATTGCATTACATGGGGATTACCTGTGGTAATATTAATTTATAAATTACATTATCGTACTATAATTATAATATAAAATATTACCTGTGTGTATATAATTGTATTATTGTTTCTTAATAAAATTGTAGTATTACTTACTATATACATACATACAAAATAATGGAGTTGCCAAAAAAAGTCTATACATTTAAAGAGCTGTTATCTATGTATTACTTTTCGAAGTTGAATTAAATTATGGTAGCACTGTGCAGTTTGACGTTCCCTCAGAAGGTGGCGTTAATGAAATGAGTGCTAGCGTCCCCACGCGACAGGCAGGGCCGTCAAAGAAAATGGTGGAAACACGGTTGTCGTTCCAAGAGTACAAGGCCATTTTGAAGTGGTATTTGAAATTTGAGATCGTTGTGGAAATACGACAACGATGGAGGTGGGAATGTGTAACCGAACCTCCAACAAGCTTTACTATTGCACATACTCCTGATGAGTTCGAGACACACGGTACTATGTGATGTGCATGAGGGAAGATCTGAGAGGCCTTGCACAGCGACAAGAGCTGCTTCTGCTAGGGCGTTGGAACAGTTTACATGCTTGTCACGGAAGTCTACCACACAATGTGCACGTGAGCAGGAATTAGCAGAATAAGCATATGACACGTTCTTAAAACAGCAAAATGGAAATTTTTCATCTCAAGAGTATTACATGCACTGAATGAAAACAACCCTGATTGAAGGGTGCAGTATTGTTAAGTGGTTCCAAAAATGCTACGAGAGGATGAGGAGTTTGTGGGGAAAATGCTTTGGTCTGATGAACCACAGTTTAAATTGAACAGAACAGTGAACCGACATAATTGTGTGTATTGGGCTCCAGGGAACCCACATGTTCACGTAGAAAAAGAAGTCAATTTACCCGACCTCAGCATCTGTTGTGGACTGTCATTAAGGGGACTAATTGGACAATTCTTTTTTGAAGATACCATTACTGGTCAAGTGGACCTAGACATGCTACACATATCTTTTCTACCTGCAAGTGGTATGCATTTTGGGAATGAGTGATGTCACTTCCAACAACATGGTACCCCACTGCACTGCCACTGAGATGTGACAGCTTACCTCGATTGTCAGGACAATGGATAGGACCAAGAGGTGCAGTTGAGTTTCCCCCACATTCTCCTCACTTAGCACCCTTGTCTTCTACTTACGTGGGACCCTAAAGGACGTGGTGTACTGTAAAAAACTGGTTACACTGGCAGTACTTCGGGAAGCAACAAATGTCATGCACAGTGATACAAGTGGACACTTTGGTCAGCACTGCCCAAGCAGTAGTTTGTTGTAATCAGACGTGTCTGGACACTGACGGTAACCACTTTGAGCACCTCTTGTCATTGCGGAAGTCAAACGTGACTTGTATTCATCTTTTGTTATTTATATATATTGAGTATTACAATTTTAATAGTTTTTTTCTTTCTTAAAATGTGTATACATTTTTTGGCATCACATGTGTGCGTGCATGTGTGTGTGTGTGTGTGTGTGTGTGTGTGTGTGTAGGAGAGAGAGAGATTTATTATAGCAAGTGGCTTGAGACTCAGGTAAGCCAGTGGTGGAGTTCAGTCCCAGTCTTAAGGCCTGGTAACCACAGGACCCAGTGGTGCAAATTCAAGTCTGTGGGCAGGAGAAGACATGAGATTTCCCAGCTGAAGCACTGAGACAGAGAAAAAAAGGAGGAATTTCCTCTTTTTCTGCTTTATTGTTTTCTAATCAGCCTTTCAGTGGACTGGATGATGCCCACTCACATTGGGGAGGGCCATCTTCTTTACAAATGCTAATCTCATTGTGAAACATCCTCACAGGTACACCCACACATAATGTTTAATCTGGGAACCCTGTGGCCAGCTGAATGAACATAGAATTAACCCTCACACTGTGCTTTTACTTAATCCTCACAACAACTCCATAAATCAGACCTGTTATTAGAATCCTTGTTCACAGATGAGGAAACCGAGGCTCACTGTTTTAACTGACTTGCCCCAGGCCAATGGCCTCTTTGTATTAGTTTCACAGGACTTTTATGACAAATTTCCACAAACTGGGTGGCTTAAAACAATGAACGTTTAATTTCTCAAATTTCTGGAGTTTAGCAGTCTGAAAGCAAGGTGTCCCCAGGACCATCCTCCTGAAGACTCAGGGGAAGAATCCTTCCTTACCTCTTCTAGCTTCTGGTGGCTGCAGCATCCTCATGTTCTTTGGCTGTTGGTGCATCCTCACTCCAGTCCTTGCTTTTGCCTTTACATGACCTCCTTCCCTGTGTGTGCCCTCTTCTTAGAAGGACATCAGTCACTGGATTAAGGGCCCATCCTAATTCAGTATGACCTCCTCTTAATTTACTTATACTTGCAAAGAACCTATTTCCAAATAAGGTCATGATTTATGGTTCTGATGGACATGAATTTGGGCCTGGGGGGCTATTCAACCACTACAGCTCTGCCTGGCTGACTTCAGAGCCATGTCTTCTCGAATGCCCTAGCCAGGCTGGAGTGGGGAGGCTTACACGCAGGCATGCCCAGGCCTGGAGGAGGATGCCCTACCCAGGCTGGAGTGGGGAGGCTTACATGCAGGCGTGCCCAGGCCTGGAGGAGGATGCCCTAGCCAGGCTGGAATGGGGAGGCTTACATGCAGGCGTGCCCAGGCCTGGAGGAGGATGCCCTACCTAGGCTGGAGTGGGGAGGCTTACATGCAGGCGTGCCCAGGCCTGGAGGAGGATGCCCTACCCAGGCTGGAGTGGGGAGGCTTACATGCAGGTGTGCCCAGGCCTGGAGGAATGGAGGCAGGTGGTGTAACCTGGGTCTGGGAGCAGGGAGAATATTCCACTGGGCGGTGATGTTTGGCCTTGTTAATGTTCTTTCATGTTATTTGGCATGTAAACTTTCTTGACTGTTGTGTTTTCATTAGGAATTTTATCTTTTATTAAAAGTAAATAGCTGTCTGGCCCATTTAATGATCTTTGTTTCTCTAGCCTTTGTGACTTTAACCTGGAATTCTTTCTGTTTGTGTTTGGCCACCATATCTTAGGTCATGCTTTTAAGTGGTCTCTGGATTAGGTTGTTTTAATCATGATTCACACTAGAGTAGAGAGGAGCATTTTCTGCCCCGCTGGGGGGTTTTTTGCCTTTGGATGTGAAAGAGGAGTAATAATAGATCAGGGGAGTCCCTGAGACTGAGGGAGGGAACAGGGCTCAGAGCCCAGAGGGCACAAGGGTCTGTACTTGTTTCTCCTAGTTCTCCTGCCTTTATGGTTACCCTGTGAGGTAGATGTGATTATCTGCATTCTACTGTGTTGGAAGCTGAAGTTAGGTAATGCCCCACGTGAGCACGTGTTTTACTGGTGGCACAACGGGATGAAATCGCAATGCCAGTCTGCCTCCACTTTCCACTTCCACCAAGAGAGGAAGGCAGCAAATCAGGGTGGAAGTGAGAGATCAGGATTAGGACCCCGATTTAGAAGGAAGCTTATCTAGTTATCAAGCCCCTGTTGGTTTTAAATGAAAGAAAACCAGTTTATCCCCACTTAAGCATGCAAAGGAAGCAGGAATTTAGCGCCTGTAACTGGGAAGTCCAGGACAGAGTCTGGCTTCAGATAAGGCCATATCCAAGGGATTCAAGCGATGTTCTCAGGAATCTACCCCCTTTTCTATGTCACAGACAGGCTTCCCCCATGTGATAGCTGAGATGTCAGCTGGAGAAAGAGGCTCTTCTGGGAAAGTTCCATCAGATCAATCTTAGGAAAGTATCTGGTCTGGTTTGAGGCACGTGGCTGCCTCTGAACCCCTACAAGGGTTAGGGGCCTAGGTTTGTGATTGGCCTGGCCTGTTGGAAGAGAGACAGCCACTCAGATTTCCAGCATGTGGCTTCCCAGCTGAGGGAGCAAAGAATAAAGAATGCCCTTTAGCTAGAAGGAATAGTTCACTTGACTCCAGCTCCGGTGCAGACAGGGAAATAGTTCATTTCCTGGAATCCGCAAATGGCTACAGGCAGGTGCACGAGCTGGAGAAAGGAGTTACAGACCCGCTGCTGTGGCTTTGATTGGATTTGGCTCGCGTGCTGTGATGGCCCAGGGAATGACAGGGTCCGTGAGGCAGCTCCTCTGTCGAACTCTAATGAGCAGAGCATAAAAATGCATTGTCTCTTTTATTTGTGATCTTCTGCCACCTCTTACTTTCTCCTTTGTGATCATATCACTGAATTGAGCCTTTTCTGAAGTCAACTGTCGTGTCAACGCACCAATGATCTTGTATGCTAGAAATTGTGTCAGCAGTTTTGAATTTGGGAGAAAATTATATATATTTTCTGATAACAGAAAAATCCATTTTGACTGAACCATCTCCCTGTGTGGGAACAATTTATGATTTTCTACTTGATGTTTTGAAAATTCATTTGGAATAAAAAAAAAAGGTGACCCACAGATTTCAGGTTAGCCTCCTGGGATGAAGATGAGCTACCTGCTGGAGTCAATTCTATTCTGGAAGGAACCTGATTCTTTCTCATCTCTACTAGGGTCCGGGTCACAGGTTTTCCCCTGATATGTTAACTGTTTCTTCCTCATCATTCTCCGTGGTGATAAATGAAAGCACCACCTTTCTTAGGCTCCTGTGCCCTTCCTGAACTTTGCTTGCATCCGCTAAACTCAAGAAGCATCCACATGGTTAAGGCCACTAGTATATGAAATTCCAGACTTGTTCAATGAAGTGCTTTCTTTTGTGAGCTAAGGCTCAGGCAAAAGCTTGTTCATCCTGGTGACAGCTGGCAAGGTTGCCACTCCCGACAGTGAGAGTGAGACCTATGGAGTTCATCTTATTTTCAGATTAGTTTAGCAAACATTTAAGATTTGAGACAGAGCCATGTGGGGAGCTTTGAGGCTGGTGGGAGAGACAGCAATTGAATCAAGCAATCAGCAGAGTGTGGACAGAGCAGTGCTAGGGAGAAGGGAAAGGAAACAGTGTCTTTTCCTTGGCTCCCCATTGTAGGCCCCGCATTTAGCATTGCCAGTTACATGGTGAACACTAATTCCATGTTAGTTGGATGGATGGATGAATAGATGGATGGGTGGATGGATGGATGGACAGATGGATGGGCCAGACTGGAGAGCCTGGAGCATGTGTATAAGCTAAAAGGAAAGCCCGGCACAAGGGCAGAGGAGGGAGGAATGTTGGGCAAGTAAGTTGGGGTTGGGGAGAAAGTCTCATATAGACTTAGGGCTTGGGCAATGAATTTTCCTTGGGGGTGGGGTGTCTGCATCTTTGGGGAGGGTCAGGCTTCAGGAAAAGCAAAAAAGGTGTGGGGAGTTCACTGGGAAGAGGCTGAAGCCACATGGAGTTACTTGCGCTGGGCAGTGTCTTAGAGGCCACTTGAGAAGGGTTTATCAGGAGCAGAGAGGCGTCAGATTGGCGGGGAGGGAGCAGCACTAGGAAATGTGGGGGTAGAAGTTCAAGAAAGGACTGATGGCAGGAGGGGCTCTGAGAGTGACCAGGACACATAGGAGGGTGGTAGCATTGGCTGGGAGAGGCCTTGGAGAGTGCAGGTGGGAGCTGCAGCTGTGATATTCCTTAGCCAGGTGATTCCCAGAAACATTTCTCTTCCTTCCTTGCCCTTCTAATCTGTGGTTCCAATTTTTGTCTTGGATTATATTAATTTCATTGTACCATAGGCCAGCAGTCCCCAACCTTTTTAGCACCAAGAACTGGTTGCATTGAAGACAATTTTCCCACAGACAGAAGAAGGAGGAGATGGTTTCAAGTGCATTACATTTATTGTGCACTTTATTTCTATTATTGTTACAGTGTCATATATAATGAAGTAATTATACAACTCACCATGAGGCAGAGTGAGAGGGAGTCCTGAGCTTGTTTTCCTGCAACGAGACGATCCCCTCTGGGGGCGATGGGAGACAGTGACACCTGAAGTGTGTTATTTATGTCCAGTCTGCTCTGTAATCTCGTTTTAGTTGGTGTCACTGCAGAAAATCCTGCTTCGCAAAGATAGGATGTTGGAGATGGAAGCAGGCTTTTCAGTGCTTTGGTGGCAGTCTCAGGATATTCTACCTTGATGTCAATCCAGAATGTACGACATTTGAAGTTGCCTCAAACATACTTTTAAGTCCACTGTCAATTTGTGATCTCAGGCAGTTGATCCTCTTCTAGCACGGGCAAAGTCAATGCACCTGGGCTTATTCACAAATGGGTCACAGATCCATTTCTTCCTAGTTCTAGGGTCTTTTGTGGTTGGGAAGTAATGCTCAAACTATTTTGAAAGCTGGGATAGGTGATCATGCACCAGCCGAGAGGAAGAAGGCCCTGGCTCAGTCTCTTTCAAAATCTCTGCTAATATTTGAAACATCAAAAATCCCAATGTTCACTCATTGCGTCCATAATTCCATTTTGGCTTTAATGCAGCCAGTTTATCTGCCGACTTGAACACAGTTGTCATTCTCCCCCGAAATGACAAGTTGAGTTTGTGGAGCAGGTTGAATACGTCACACAAGTAAGCACATTTTACAAACCATTTTGTGTCACTGAAATGTGCTGCCATTGGTGACTATTTTTCTAAAAGAAATCTTGGGAGCAGCTCTCATAACTCAGAACTCTGGCCAATGATCTCCCTTTAGAAAGCCATTTCACTTCTGTGTGTAAGAGATGTGTTTGCTTTGCATCCATCTCCTCACAGAGCTGGATGAACAGATGTGAGTTAAGGTCATGTACTTTAATGTGGTTGATAATTTTAATCACATTCTGCAAAATGTTGTTAAGTTCAGGTGACATTTTTTGGCTAGCGAGGATTTCTCTATGGGTGACACAGTGGGTAGACTCACATTCAGAAGCGACCTCTTTGACCCAAGTAGTGAAACCAGAAAGCTGTCCCGTCATGGCAGCCGCTCTGTCTGTGCATATACCAATAGAAAATGACTAATTTCGTTTTCCTGAAATGTAATCATTCAAAGACTTGAGTAGTTCTGCAGCTGTGGTGTTGGTTGGCACCAAAAGTGCACATTATATATCCTCATGCACATCCTCCTGAAAAATATATCACTCAGAAACACGCATTGCTGCCTTGTTGACAACGTCGGTAGACTCGTCAACCTGGATTGCATACTACGGTGACTCATTAATCCTCTGTAACAATTGTGTTTCAGTATCCTCTGCTATTTCATCAGTTCATCTAGTTATGGTGCTAGCTGAAGGAGTAACACGTGCCACCTTTTGAACTGCAGCCTTTCCTAAAGTTCACAACAAATGTCCTTAGCAGCAGGCAGGATCGACTCTTCACCAACAGTAAAGGGCTTCCTAGCTTTAGCAATACAGTTAGACACTAAGAATGATGCTCTCAGTGCAGACACATTTGATGAAGTGGTGGCCTTCAATAATTGCTTCATTTGTTCTTTGTTCACATAATTTTCTTTTGAAAAACTCCAAAGCCTTGTCTTTTAATGCAGGGTGGTTGGTCTCCATGTAGGGGAGCAGTTTTGAAGCTTTCATGGCTTCATTGGATCTCTGGTCGCCACATATTATACATAGTGGACTTGGAATGTGAATCACCTGTAGCAATGAAGCAGTAATTTAAGTAAGACTCTTGGTATTTTCTTTTAAATACAGCTTTGTTTTCGTTGGTAGTTTTAGAGTCTTCTGTTGTCTCATCATTGGGTATTTCTCTCTTTTCAAAGAAGTTCTCCAGTGACGTTTGTTTTTTACTCATTTTGGCTAGGGGTAGTTTGTGGGCTTACCAAAACTGTAACTGAGAAAGAGCATGGTGCAGGAAAGAGGTGCAGATGGAAGGGGTAAATAAAATAATGGACAGGCCACTCGTGGACATAAGTGTTAGATTCTGACTTAAAACCTGCCACCAGATGTAGCTGTGCAATTGAAGTACATCAACTCAATTGCTACTATAAAGCCTGCCACCAGATGCAGCTTAATTGTCACTTGCCACTAACTGATAGGGTTTTGATATGAGTCGGTAAGCAATTGATTTATTATGGTCTCTGTGCAGTCAAACGTCTTTGTTAACATTAATGCATATTTGCAGCCGCTCCCCAGCACTAGCATCACTGCCTCAGCTCCACCTCAGATCATCAGGCATTAGATGCTCATAAGGAGTGCGCAACCTAGATCCCTCGCATGCACAGTTGATAGTAGGGTTCGTGCTCTTATGAGAATCTAATGCCTCCGCTGACTTGACAGGAGGCGGAGCTCAGGCAATAATGTGAGCTATGGGGAGCGGCTGTAAATACAGATGAAGCTTCACTGGCTTGCATGCTGCTCACCTCCTGCTATGCAGCCTGGTTCCTAACAGACCACAAACCAGTACAAATCTGTGGCCCGGGATTCGGG
The DNA here is from genome assembly GCA_004026885.1 of Lyroderma lyra. NCBI lineage: Eukaryota > Metazoa > Chordata > Mammalia > Chiroptera > Megadermatidae > Lyroderma > Lyroderma lyra. The sequence continues at coordinate 17,190 of PVJL010005436.1, read as the reverse complement.
GACCCCTGCCATAGGCCACATTCAGATTATTCTCATATATAGATCTGTGCATATAAATCAGTTAGTTAAAAAAAATTAGACTCTTCATTGAATTTTAAAAAGCCAGGCGCTACTCTCTGGGAGTCAGCCTCAGTGTGCACTCAGCTAAGGTTTTTTTCCTGACAAAATATTTTCTTAAAGAGTTCTAGGCTGGGTTCTATGAGCTTTTGTGGTTAAAAGGTTCTTTCTTTTTTATATATCTCTTCTACCCACTGTTGTTCAAATCCATTTTCTTTTGGCTCTTGATAAAGATGTTTTAAAATCAAAGCATTTATTTTTATGAAAGGAAATTCTGAGGGTTTTTGTTCTTTTAATGAGTAAACATGAGAAATGAAATGAAAAACATGAGAGCACTCAATTAGGGGGCTTAGGATACAGGATTTACTGGAACTTGAAGCTTTTACAGTTTTGCCTCCTTCTTTAAGAAGAATAATATAAAATTAGTATACAGAATTAGGTGCAAAGTAAATTTTTTTTAGAATGAGAAAAAAATAGTAAAAAATTGCCAAGTTCAAAAGCTGACCAATATCGCCAGTATCTCAAATATCACATAATCCAGGAAAATTGTCTTTTTCTTAGTTGCCTGGCATATCTTTATAATCTTTTCTCTTTACATTTTTTTACTGTATATTATTTGACTGATACTTTATATGACAGCATTCTGGAATATCCTTTCCTGTTTAGAGAATAGAAAGGTAATTTATTCTTTGTTCCAGAGTGGTTGACTGATAGACTGATACTTTTTTTTCCCCAAAGAGTTGATACTTATACCTTTTTTTTGTTTCAAAGAGTTGATACCTTAGAAAATTAAGTTTAGCTTCACAACTCAATTTTGGCACTGTCATGTAAAATTTTCATTTGTCAAATTTGGCTAACCTCTATCCATTAGCTATATGAGCTATTAGATTAGAAGACATTTCACATTTTTTTTGTGGTCACTTGTATTAAATACACTTTGAATTGATGACATTATTAGTATTCTTGGAAGTTATTCTTACTCCAGGGCAGCTCAACAATATATGGGAGACTGGAACCCTCATAAATGTATGTCACTAAAGTGAAACAAAATGTATTCCCAGCTTGAATTCTCCAAAGCCAAATTCCACATAACTTTCTCCTCTGATACTTCTCCACCTCCCACCATTTGGAGGGACTGTGACAGAGGAAAAACTGGAATGGAAAGAGATGGCTTAGCTAATTGTAATAAAAGTATCTTGCTTTTGCAAATTTTACAAAAATATCCGACCATTTGCACCTACTGCTGGGGCCCTTTCAAGGCCTTAGAAAGCGCCCATATAAGTGAGGGGTTCTGGAGTTTAAGCTGCAATAGCGTCATGGTAAATCCAGCTCTGCACTTGTTGATTACTTCTGAATGTGAGTATTTGCTAAATTCCCTGGGTGAAGGAACTGGGCTAGCACACTCTAGTTTTTCTCTTCTCTAATAGACCTTTAACATTAAAAAAAAAGTTGTTTTTTTTTTTTCTTGAAATAGGCATTAAGAATACTTGCCCAGATGATAATTACATTTCCTTACATCGTGCAGTGGTTTAGAGTTTGCAGGCGTTCTCAATGCTTTATTTCATGTACACTTCAGCCCCGTGAGCTAGAGAGAGCCAGTATTATTCCTGTTTGCAAACAAGGAAACTGGCTTTGAGCTGCCAGGGTTTAACTGGCTTTGAGCTGCCAGGGTTTTTTCCATTTGCCTCTCAGGCGGGGCATTATCTGCAACAGGCATCTAGGTGTGATCAGGGACTGCTGGTCACCCATCCAGAGGCCTGTGACCATGCTAGCTCCAGCGCAAGCTGACCCTGAGTCCTTGTTTTCAGCTTTCACCGAGCCTCAGTTTCCTCATTTGCCAAAGAGAAATGATCTCCCAGAGGTGATCTTTAAGGCCTTTTCCTACACTCCTCTCTACTTGTTCAAGAGGAGGGCTCTTGCTTCTTCTCTTATATCCAAATGGGAGTAACAGAACTTTTACTCTCCTTATTTCTTTGACTCCTGATACCCTTTTACTTCCTGGCATCATTTTGACATCCTGTTGGTGTCCTTTTTTCCTACTTTAAGGCCTGAACTGATTGAATCATTGTGGAAATGGTCTTGGTGCTTTTCTAATTCCAGAATCAGATCTCAGACTCACAGGGGTTTAAGCACTGTGGGTCTCCCCAGAATGGTTGTGCCACATGCTCATGGACTGGTGGCAGTGTGGTGGCCCTGAATTTTGGACAGGTTCCTGGACTCTGGTTCTGCAGCCTCATCCCCTGCTTTGATGGGCATATTCACTTGGACATTCAGAGGTTCCCATAATTTCAGAACTGGGTTAGGGCAGCACGCATTGCTGATTTCGTTCATAAAGTTGAAAAAGACCATAAAAACTACATCATTCAACTTGCCCATTGTACATATGGGGAAATTGAGGTCCATTGACGAGAGGTGAGGAGTCCTGATCAAACAGGTAAGTGGGGACCTAGAACTTGTGTTTAGACTGCCTCCATCCTGTGTGTCCATCATTGGACCACTCATCTTTTTCTTTGCTATCTTATTTTGTGCCTAATTATCAGAATCATTATTGGACGTATTTAATAAGGAAATTATTGAATTAAAATATATATATATTTTTTACCTTTACATACATTTACTTAATGGTACATGTAAATACAGAGATATATTTATATATACTTCAATATTTAAATTTATGTGTTTACATATCTCAGTTTCTTTTTCAAACTTTTATGTTTTCAGTGTGATAAAATTTACATGCCATAAAATTTATCATCTTCACCATTTTAAAGTGTACAGCTCAGTGGATTTTTAGTATATTCACAATGTGCAACCATCTAATTCTAGAATATTTTCATCACTCCACAAAGAAACCCCACACCGTTTCACAGTTGAATATTCCATTTTTAAAGATTTGCTAACCCATGAAGCTGAGGGTATGCATATATATGAGGGCTGTTCAAAAGAACTCCAGCCATAAATGCTTCTATGTTTCCTCTTACATGGCTGATACTTTCTGGACAGCTCTTGTATATATGTCCTGCCCCAGTGGGTACATCTTTCACTTTATGTTGAGAGTCTGTTTCCATCCATGTAGTGTGTCTAGGAATATCTCATCTTTTAAACCTTCCCTGGACTATAAAGCCTTCTTTCTTTGGCTGACACTGTATGAATGCACTGGGGGAGGTACGGCAGGGAGGGCCAGGCTGTGGGAATGGTGGGGAGGGAACCTGCCCGTGGAGCCTCCTCTGCTTACCGAGCCCTGGCCCATCAGACCCAGTGCCGCATGAGAGTTGCGCTCAGAGGGGGCTGTCTGCAGACAGGGGCAGTGAGCCAAGATCTTTGGTGGCTATCTGTTAAAAACCCCCTCCACAATTTTGACAAAAGCACCAGTGTTAGATGGTCACATCCTGATTTGGATCCTTAGCTTCTGTCTCTGAGAACCCTCCCTGTAGTTTTGTTTGCATGTGTTGTTTGACTCTCTGTGTTCATTTGTCAAAGGCAATAATTGGAAACAGTATGGTTAGATAGACACAATGCTGTACACAGTGCCTGTCTTGACTCTCTGTCTGGTTGTGTGACTCTGGCCAAGTTACCTATCTTCTCTGGGCCTTGGTTTGCTCATTTTTAAGTGAGTTGGTTGGAATAGATGGTCTAGAAGTAATAGTACCTATTTCATAGAAGAGATTGTCAGGATTAAATGATATAATGAAAGTAAGTTCTTTGGTACAATGCCTGGCACACAACTTACATACCCAGTAAATGGTTATTAATAAAAATATACTTATAACTATTAACATATTAACCTTAATAAACTGTTTTACCCATCTAGAATTAACTCCCAAATAGCCAATTTCCCCAACACCATTTGGAGTCCTTAACTTATAATACCTTCTTTAGTGTATATTCAGTACTTAAGTATCCTTTGGCCTTGTGCTGGACTTCATTTTCTTTACTTGGCTTGTTGATTATTTTATTAAAATAACATTATTTTAATTATTACAGCTTTATTAAACTTTTTAATATCTTGAGATGACCCCTCTCATGATTTTAACTAGAAGTATTTTAAATCTTCTTATCTTCCTATTTTGCTGTATATTCTTAAGAGCTATTTTGTTGGGTTGCCTCCAGATTCTACTGGGAGTGATTAGACCCAGTAATATTATATCTACTTCTTGGGTTGTGAAAACTGGCTGCCTGACAGTAGTCAGTCTTACCATCTCGGAAGACAGTGTACTCCTTCATTGCTTAAATATTTTATGTCTTTTTAAACATTTATTACCAGGGTTATTCCTAGATAGTTAATTTGTTGTTAATATGTTGATTGGTATTTTCCCTGCTACATATTCTAATTGATATTTGCTTTAGGAAAGGTATTGATTTTTAATATTTACCTTATGTCTAATCATGTCACTTACCTGAAGACTAATTTTTAAAGTTATTTTTTTATTATTTCATGATTTCTATGATTTTCAAGGTTATTTTTTATTATCTCCTGATTTCTATGATTTGACTATGCCAATAATTAGACTATTATCTCCTTTATAAGTTTATTTTGCCATAAGATTGCCTTTTTTATTACCTGAAATCAATTTTGCACTTATTTATCAATTATTTATTTAAACAATTTCTTTTTCTGATTCATTAGTTTCTGCCTTTATTCCTATTTTATACTTCTCATTTATTCCCATTTTTTAGCTTGTTCAATAGAATTCATGGTTCATTCATTTTAAGAATTTTTTTTTCCTTTCTCTTTTGGTGGTTCCCAGAGTGGGAATACGAACCCAGGCCTCAGCGTTGAGAGCACTGAAGCCTAGCCACTACACCACCAGGGAACCCCCGCCCCCGATTCACTTTAATTTTTGTGGTTTAATAATGAAAATACTTAAGACCATGAATTTTATTTTGAGTATATTTGAGTACACAAACTCTGATATAGATTATTTCCATTTTAGATGTTTTCAAACTTGTTTATAATTGTAGATTTGATTTTCTTTTTGAACTAATCGTTTTCCTAACTCTTTTTTGTACTGGGACTCTAGGAGAGTGAAGTCATAGCCATGTAAACAGTCTAGAAAGCATCGCTGTGAAGGGAGTAGGCCTTGAAACAGGAACGCTTTATAGTGAAGAGTTATGGTGCAGACAGCCAGGTGACAGTAAACGGAAGCCACAGGCTTTGCTGGGCAGACAGCAAGCACTTGGGGTGAAGAGCTCTCGGCACTTGGGGTGAGGAGCTCTCGGCACTGGGCTACAGAAGCCTACTAAGAATGTCAAGTTTGTATGGACACTAGTAAGTAAAGGATTGTTTTCAGATTTTTGTGTTGTTTGGATTCTTTTTGTTTGAAATATTACTATTATGTTTGTTTTGTTTTGTTGTGTTATGAACTGAATGTGGGCCTGGGAATTTTTGCTTTCTGAAATTTATTAAGGTTATTTTTTGTGACTTAATAGGTGATTAGTTTTTATAAATGTTCCATGGATGCTTGGAATAAAGGTATAGTGTGTGTTTATAGGACACACACACACACACATATCTGTTATTTCAACTTTATACCTTCAAATGGTCTGTTATTGATGCATTTTTGAATTCTATCTCTCAAATATTTTAAGAGGTATGGTTCCTGAAAAGAGTTCATTTTCTCCCTTTTATCTAACAATTTTACTTTCATCTAACAATTTTACTTTATATGTTTTGATGTTGTATTATCTAACACTCCTCACCAATGTGGTGATAGTTTACATTCACTGTAGAATTTACCTTTTATCAGTATATGTATATGATGCCTCTCTTTTCCTGATGGAATGCTTTTTCTCTTCAATGATGCTTTGAGTCAAATGAATATTCTCACTTCTGCACTCTTAACTAGTTAAGTGTCCTTAACCTCTGTTCCCTGTGCACCATTTCTGCAGGGTCCTCTTTCTAAGTTCTGAGACACAGAGGAACAGGGATTCCATTCCCATTAACCTTCCCAACCCCATTTTTTTCCTCCAGGTGTCGACGTGCCAGGCCCAGACCTGCATTCTTCACCACCAGCTTCCTCCCAGGGCATAGCTAGCAGACCTGTGTGGACTATGCTTGGCAATTGTGAGGTCTCTTGCATTGCTCTCTCCAGGAATCCCAACCTTCCTCATAGACAACTGGTGTCTATGAGGGTGAGGCAGAGCTCCCAGTCTGCCCTTTTGGTTCATCTTACCCAGTCTTTAATTGGTTTATGTATGTTTCTTGGTCACATAATGGAATTTTGCTTTTTGATCCTGAGAGTCCTTATGTTTATTAAAGATATTTTCAGTTTATATTAGTTGTAAGTAATGTGCATGGTCCTCTGACATCTTATTTTTGCTCTCTTCCTCACACTTTGTGATGTTTCCTTTGCTCTCAGTCTGACTTTATGGGCAGTGTTTTGTTTGTCTTTCTTGTCTCCATTAGTAGTCATCTTTCAAGTTTAAAAAGCAGGTCTTGATCCTATATATCTCTGTTTATCAGAGGCAAGTATAAAGTAGTTTCTCTTGATTCCGCATTATATAGGAGATATTTCAGTATTTCCTACTCCTTCCCTCACAGACATGCATACATTCTCTTAATCAAGAAGCAGTAGGAAATACTAGAATATCCTTGGCCTTTAAGACTCAGGGTGTGTATGTATTATTATATTTTATTACATATTATAATATACAAAACACATTCTATAAATATATAACAATATAATATGATAACACGTAGTATTATGATACGTATGCATGCCTACGTGTATGCACACACATACACATACATGTACATTTCTGCTGTGTGCATGAATCTTGGTGCTTACCGTGGTGCGTGAGCGTACCGCTCTTGTAGATTTCTCCTCTCAAACCAGTCCTTTAGCCCAGGTCTGCCTGCCTGCGGGCATTCTTCTACTGCTGCTCTGGCAGATTAAGGAGAAGCCTGTCCTGACCCACCTTGCCTGATCTTCCATCATTCACCAGATGGATTATGGGAAAGTGCACAGGCTCTTCGTTTTCCCTTGGGAAGGCACACTCCCATGTGGTGCTGCTACAGCCTCTGCTCTCAGCCACGCTCTGTCCTGGGAGCCACAGCCTCAAAACTGATCTTATCAAACAAGAGGGGTTTGGATCAAAATGTTCACAATGGTCTTAACTCATAATAGCTCTAAATTGGAAACCACCCAAATGTCAATCAACACGTGGGCGAATAAACAAAGTAGTATGTTCATACTGTGAATTACTGCTCAGCTGCAGAGGGGTGAACTGCTGAGATGTGCAACACAGCGGGTGGAAGTGAAAAAGAGCATGTCAAACAGTAGGATTCCATTTACAGAAGTTCTAGAACAGCAACAGTCATCTCTGGTGATGAAGCGACAGTGTGCTGTGTGTGTCTGGAGTGGGGGAAGAGTTGACTGGAAGTTGGCCCTTTCTCTAGAGATGAAAGTTCTAGATTTAGTCTTGGGTGTTGGTTACACATCAAGTCTTTACAGTTGTCAAACCACATTGAGCTTTGAATCTGTATGTTATTGTATGTAAGTTACATATCAATAAACCACATGGTTGTACTTTTTACAAAAAACCAGCAACAATAGTGGAACGAGATACCACTTTACAACTTTGTACATTGCTGATTGAAATGTAAAATGATGCAGTGTGTGGAAAAGAGTTTGGTGGTTTTTAAAATTTAAACATAGAATTACTAGATGACCCAGCAATTCCAGTCTTAGGTATATACCCAAAATAATTGAAAACAGGTATTTAAACAAATACTTGTACACAAATGTACATAGCAGCACTCCTACAGTAGCCAAAAGGTAGAAACAACCTAAATGTTGATCAATAGATGAATGAGTAAACAAAATGTGGTCTATCCATATAATGGAATACTATTCAGCCATAAAAAAGAATGAAATTCTGATACATGCTATAACATGGATGAACCTCAAAAATACAGGGTCCAGCAGAAGTAATGTCCTTTTTTATGAACTGGTCATCTGTACCAAGTCTTTTATTATAAGATCATAAGCATGGAATTCTGTAACATAATATTTTAACTATTAGAAAAGAGCATTACTATGAGTGGGGAGGGGATGGGAGAAGGGGGAGGTGATGGGAGAGGAGGAGGGGAAGCTAAATATAAGGTGATGGAAAGAGAAGTCACATTAGGTGGTGAACTTATTATACAACAAGTTGACAATGCACTGTAGAGTTGTATGCCTGAAACCCATGTAATCCTTGCTAACAGATGTCACCCCAGTAAGTCTAACAATAAAAATGAATTAAAAACAGATTTTTACTTCTGTCAGACCCTATATTATGTTAAGAGAAAGAAGGCAGACAAAAGGTCAGATATTGTATGATTCTGTTTATATTAAATGTCCAAAAGTAGATCAGTGATTGCTAATGGCGGAGAGAGGGAACAATAGAATGTGATTGGTTAATGGATATAAAGTTCCTTTATAGGGTGATGAAAATGCCTTGGAACTAGATCCAGGTAATAGTTGCACAATATTATAAATGTACTAATGCTATTGAATTATACACTTATAATGGTTAATTTTATATTATATGAATTTCACCTCAATTAAAAAATCAATACAATATTAAACAAAAAATCTTGGAGGGACAAAGAAATATGTTAACCACAATGAAATATGAGTATAATTAAGGAAAGAAGGTAGTGAAGTTGAAGTTGACGGCTCAGAAGGTACTGATGGGTCTTGGCACCTCGGGTGGTTGGTCTTACATACAGGCTGCCCCTTTTTCTTTCTGGTTCAGATCCTGGATTTCTGCCTGAACTGTCTTTAGACAACAGCTATAGCCAGATTTCCTGTCTTCGTTCCGTGTGGCTGGGTTTTTCTATTTCCAAGGGTAAAGGTGTGTTCAGGTTTCTGTTTATATTTTTCAATCTAGCTCCATCAAATTTGTACATCATTTTTATTTCTATTGATTTCAGTGTGTGTGTATGTGTGTGTGTGTGTGTGTGTGTGTGTGTGTGTTCACCATATATATGTGGGCCTGTGCTTTCTATGGGATATTGATAAAAATTCATTTGGGGTGAAGAGAGATCTGTTTCAGAGGTTAGTAGATTAATGCATTTTTAACCCCAAAACATGGAATAAGATTTTCAAAAATAGTAGGTTCCTGAGGGAACTTGGCAGGCAAGTAGTGTTGAGTGAGCACATGAGGGTTTTCATACCTGTGACTTGAGGATGAAGCATCCCCACCCTTGTAGCTGATTAGCAGAGTTATGCATGTGAAGGGCGGAGCTTTACAGTTGTGCACTGGCAGAGAAAGATAGAGTCTGCTCACAGCACCTTAGATTCCTAGACCTAGGCCTCATTCTACAATGGGCAGACCTGAGCCCTAGAGTGAAGGGACTAGTGAAGGACCTGTGAGGAGTTGGGGACCCACTTACACCGGTGTTCTTGGCATAATAGTAACTTTCCTCTTAGATGTTGTTTTGGTCTGTCCAGACTAAATTATTCTGTCATAAGCCCCTGTGTACAGAGAGTATGGGAAATTACTGCCAGTGTGCCAGGTGCTTCACATACGTCACCTCATGAATTCTTTGCAGCAGCTCTGTGAGGTGGGGCTTATCTGCCCCATTGAACAGATAAAGAAATAGAAGCTTATGTAGATTTAGGATTTGCGACTCTGTGATTGCCCTGTGCAGCCACAGTAATGCAACCTTAGTTTCCATTCTGTGGATACTGGCTGAGTGTCTGCTGTGTGCCGGACACTGAGCACACTTTCGCAAGCTGCCCCGTGGTGCAGTCAGGCCTGTTGCTTGCATGGCAGCAGAATCGAGGGGCGTTAGTGCGCAGACAACGTGTGGTGAGGGCGATGCCAAGGGTTGCATAGAGCCGTGTGTCCTTCACGTGCCTGTGCTTTTGGCTCTGTGGCAGGAATGATCCACCCTTGTAATCACGGTATCACACGGCCTGCTCTTCCATCGCACCTGGCACTGATGGAGGTAAAATGATGGCACGTGCCATCAGACTTCTGAGGGAGATGGTCTGAATTGCTTTGATAACACCCTTTGGAGTTAGGGCTCCTTTTAATAATTTAGGATGAGTGCTCTGGCCTTGAGGTTTTCTTTCTACAAGGAGGCTGTTTGAGTTCAAACATGGAGCTGACATCGAGCGAGGTGCTGGACGCTGGCCTGCCCATCTTCTCTCGTGCATCCGTCCCTGCAGAGCTAGGATTGCTGAGCTTTTCAATTCACTGACTGTTGGATGCTCATGGACTTGGACAGGATAACAAATGGAACGGGGTTGTTTTCTGATCCCAATAAGTGAGAAACAGCTGTTCTTCCTAGCTTGAAAGGCAAGTCATTTGTTTTCTACATACAACACTCACATACACATACACACATTGTTTTCAACATGCTGCTAGGCAAAATTAAAAATTGTACACAATTACTTCTAAAAGGGAAAGAAGGGAAAAGCAATTTCCGGAGATCCAAATGCACTCCCCATTGCTGCATCTCTTCACAATGTGGATGCTAGGTTTACATGTTCTGGTGTACACCACATGTTCCTAAGTAGACTTGATGCTGGCTGTGAACTTCCAGCCCTCATGTCCCCTCTGCTGGGGCTGAGGAGTCCTGAGCTGCTCGGAGGGCTTTGGAGACTAGATTTGGTCCTTTTCCACAATTTATCATTGACCATTTATTTCACTTTAAAAGGAACATATTTTAAAAATGAATAATGTTGACTACATTTGCATTTAAAGTAATTATGTATAGAGAAGGATTCACCATTGCCATTTTGTTAATTGTTTTCTGTTAGCCTTGTTCTTTTGTGTGTCTTTCAATGGGCATAAAATCTCAGTTAAGGAAGATGAATTACGTTTTAAAGATCTGCTGTACAGCATTATACCTATAGTTAATGCAATATTGTACACTTAAAACTGTATTAACAGGGTATATCTCATGTTAAGTCTTTTTATGACAGTAAGATAAAAAATTCAAAACCAAATAATAGAAATAAATTAAGGACTACGCATAAGTGAAAATAAATTAACTATAATTTGAATTAACCTCTTATTGGTAGCTTTTGTTTTTTATTCAGGGGAAGGAGGTGAAGAATGCTATGAACAGTAACTTTGAAAATATAGTCTAAGTTAGTAAAATGTGTGATAAAAAATAATGAGGTAGTTCCTTAAACATATATTGAAATTTATATTTTGGGATGAGAGTTCTATAAATGGTTACCTTGGAATACTATACAGTAATTTCAGGGCTTGAAAGATATAAACATACATGTGCTGGGCCCTGTGTGCACGCACACCCTTTCTTGGTTGTTCTTAGCACAAAAGTCTTATCTTTTGCTTCTCTTCTCAGTTACTGTAACCACATAGAATGTTACTGCAGTGGAGAGAGAAATCCTGTCCGAGTTGATGAAACCCTGGAAATACTATTTTACTGAATTTTATTAATTTTACTAAATTTATTATTTACAGAAACATACAATGACTCTGCTGTAAAAATTACTGTTTAAATTGAGACTCTGTTGAACTCGCCTCATTCAACATTGGGTACTCATTTGTTATCTGGAGCAGCAATTTTCATGCATGTAATTAGTATTCTAAGATCCTTAAAATATGATTGAGTGTTAGGTTAGGCCTGCCAGTCTTATTTATACCACTTAATTGCTTTCTTTTCATTTTCTTCGTAAATTATACCAAGCGGAAATTAGCCCATTCTGAGTGAATGATCTCTAAGTCTTAACTGGCAGAGTTTGTTAATGACAGCTGCTTTAATAAATACGGGGACACTTGAAGGGAAAAAGTTCATGGTCAAATACAAATCCAGTCTTTTTTTTTTTGACTTGTGCTGGAAAGATATCTGAGTCTAATCTTTCTTGTTAATGCAGTAATTATGGATGGTTAGCACATTTATCTGGTACATGGAAATGATTTTCATATTCTCTGGTATGGGGGAATTACTACTCTCTTTGTTTCTTCATGACTCAGATTAGGTTGGAGTTCCCTCTAAAGAGGAAACCCTTAGATTTGATGAAGAGCCCCATTTCTTGCAAGACTTGACCTCAAACATTTGAGGTTAGCCCTTTGCATTTCTCTTTTTGGAAGTCTGACAACAAAACTTGGTGCACTTTTTTTCCAGGATCCACATAAAGCTGAACTCCTCAGGGGCAGCTGTGAGGCAAGTTTTTTAAAAACACCCACATTAAAGTTATCTGGAGACCGCACGTAAGAGCCGCTTCCATTTCTCCACACGTGTCTCAGGGAGCACGTGCGTGTATTTGGGCCCATTAAAATACGAAATGAGCTTGTCCCTCCAGAATGTACACAGGGTTTTTCCCTATAATTTCTCTGGCTCATCTTTTAAGCATGCCTTATACTGGCTTGAACAAAAACACACCTAGTTTCTGCTCTTTACGTAGCCACATACTTGATTTTTTGCAAGTGTTGGGGAGGAAGAAACTTGCCTTTATCTACCCTTGTAGGTTCTTCTGGTTGGTTTAATAATTAAATCTACATGAGACAGATTAACAAGAGAAAATAACCAAGTTTAATTACGTATGTATACATGGGGGACCTCACATACATGATAGTATCAGGGACCACACATACATGAGAGGTTCAAGGATAAGAAGTTAAAATGAGGTATATATAGCATACTGAACTGAGGATGATGTGAGGTGCCTTGAGACTTCAGAGGGGAGGAAGGTCGTTGCAGCATGATAAGAAGAGCAGATATTCAGTAATTAGATAGGTCATAAACTGTTATTTCTGGTGATAACTCTTATTATGAGCAAGGCCCTTAATTTAAATTCTTTAACATTTCGCATTGGGCCCATCCACAAGGTCTTAATTACCTTCAGCTCAAAATGATTCACATGCCAAAGTGGCACATGTTGAGGAGGCTGGTTCGGAACCCCTGCACAAGCTTTCCCTCTTCAGAGAATCAGCAGTACCCAAGCTGTATTCATTCATTTAGTAATTCATTTGCTATTTTACCTAACGAATAATTTTTGAACATCTACAAAGTGCCAGGCATGCCTAAGGCTTTGGAAATACAAAGTTCCCAGTCTCTTGGAGCTTATTATGTGGAAGACTGACAGATGTCTGCATACTGTGTAAGGTAATGATAGGAGCTAGAATGAAAATAAAGCAGGGGAGGTTGTGGAGGGCAGTGGGCAGTGATGTTTTATTTGGAGTTGTAAGGAAGGGAGCCATACAGACATCTGGGGAAAGAGGACTTTAATTAGCAGGAACAACACTTGCAAAGACCCTGATCTGGAGCCTTCTTGGCACCATTAAGGAACCACAGGGTGGCCATTGTAGCTTAAGGGGAGGGGACATGAGGGAGATAGGGGGATGGATGAGGGCTGTGCAGACCTTCCTTGTACTTCCAAGATGGACAGGGCTGTTGTAAATACTTTAGCCTGTCTTTGAATGAGTGGTAAGGAATGTGAACAAATATGGTTCATGAACTGATGTATATTTTTAAAACATCACTCTGAATTCTGTGTTGAAAATTTTGGGAAAGGGAGCAGTGAGTGGGAAGCAGAGAGGATGATCAGGTGGCTTTTGGGGGAGATTTATTAATGACCTGGTGAAAGGAAGTGGTCAATTTTGGATGTATTTCTAAGGAAAAGTTGACAGAATTTCCTGAAGCCTTGGTAGGAGTGAGCAAAGCAGCAGATAACAAGGAGGGCAGCTTGAAGAGTAAAGCCACCCTGTGATTGGAGGGAAGCTGCCCTGTGATTGGAGGGGAGCCTCCCTGTGATAAGATGGGGAGGTATGTGAGAGGGGTAAGTCTGGGAGGGGCCTTGGGAGCTTGGGTTTGGACTTGTTGAGTTTGGTATGACTGTTAGACACCCAGCATGAGATGATGGTTACACAGTTGGATATATGAGTTGAGAGTTGAGGGGAGAAGTTTGGGATGGATTGATCTTCAGTGTATAGAGGAAGTTTAAGGCCGTGGGACTGGCTTTATGAAATTGGAATGAATGTAGACCAAGAAGAAGAGAGGAGAAGGAAGGGGAGGGGAGGGGAGGGGAGGAGGGCTGAGGACTGAGCCTGGGGCCATCTTTTGAAGCCAGAAAATGAGAAGGAATCACCAAAGGAGGCTGAAAAGAAGCCATTGGTAAGATGGGAGGAAGACCAAGAGAGGGGCTGACAGAAAAATGTTTCAGTGATAAAATTCTGTGATTCAACAGACTTAAGATAGTTTAGAAAGGTAAAATGAGAGAGGGAGGTGGGGGAGGTGCACACACACACATGCACACACACACACAGATATTGATTGATTTAGAAATTGGCTTGAGACTCAAGAAAGCTGGTAGCATTATTTCAGTCCAAATCTGAAGGCCTGGGAAACAGGGGACCAGACAGTGTAAAAAAATCAGTTCAAGGACAGAAGATGAGGTGAGATGTCCTAGTTCAATCAGTGAGGCAGGGAATGGGAGAGAGAGAGAGAGCGAGTGAGAGAGAGAGAGAGAGAGAGAGAGACAGGAATTTTTTTCTTCCTCTGCCCATTGTTCTGTTTAGACTCTCAATGGATTGGATGATGCCCACACACACTGGGAAGGGTCATCTACTTTGCAAATGCTAATTTCATCCTGAAATACCCTCACAGATACCCTTGGACATAAATTTAATCTGGGCAATCTGTGGACACGTAGAATTAACCATCACACTGCTTTTACTTCATTCTTATAACAACTCTATGAATCAGTCCTATTATTAGTATCCTGGTTCACAGATGAGGAAACTGAGGCTCAAAGTTTTAAGTGACTCATCCTGGGTCACCCCCATTCTTATATGAGCTTCCCAACACATTTATGACAAATTTCCACCAACTGGGTGGCTTACATGAACATTTATTCTCTCAGATTTCTGGAGTTTAGCAGTCTGAAAGCAAGGTGTCCCTTAGACTGTGCTCCCCTGAAGGGTCTCGGGAAGAATTCTTCCTTGACTCTTCTAACTTCTGGTGGCTATGGCAAGCCTTGGTGTTCCTTGGCTTGCAGCTGCACCACTCTAATCACTGCTTTTGCCTTTACATGGCCTTCTTCCCTATGTGTGTCCTCCTCTTAGAAGGACATCAGTCATTGGATTTGGGGCCTATTCTCATCCAGTATGACCTCCTCTTAACTTAATTACATCTGGAGATGGAGGGAGAGAAAGAGATGGAGATAAGAGGAGGAGCAAGAGAAGGAGGGGGAGAAGGGGAAGAAGGAGAAGAGAGGGGAGGAGAGGATGGCAAAGCATATCTGACAACCGTGGAAAGAAAGGAAAGGGGCCTCGAAGCAGGGATGGGCGGGAGAACCTTCAACCATGGTATAAATCCAGCAGTAAGACTTCCAGTGGACTCTTGGCTGTCTGCCCCACCTTGATTAGCTCCCAGTCATGCTTAGTCATTGGTGAGACGTCCCAGGAAAGCATGGCCCCAGCTCCAAAGACAAGGCAGATCCTGAAGGTACTCAGAGCTGAAGGCTGTCACTTGGACAAGTTCTTTCTGGAAAGGAGAGTTAGGTGGCAACTGCATTGCCGCCAGGTGCCTTTGTTTCCTGGTAGCTTCAGTAACTCTATGGAGGGAATCAGGTAGGGGCTCTCCTTTTCTCAGTGTTGGTGTAAGATGCAGCTTTGTTACTTGGGTCTGGTTTGCTTCCACTCATCCACATGCTTGCTAAGCTTCCAAAATCCTGTTACTGTTGTCTCCTCTCTGCATACCCCGTCCACAAGGACATACATTGTGAAATAATTCCATTTTCTGAACTGTTAGTGGGGGTGGTTGGGGAGAGAATAAAATTACATGTGTGTGCTTCATCTGCTGTCTTCACCTAGAAATCTAGTGTTTTTCCCAATGAGGAAAGACAAAGCACAGAAGAGGAAAAGTTAGGGATAAAAAATACTCACTTCCATTTTGGAAGAGTCCGTAACTGCATATACAAGCCTACCATTAAGTGGGAAGGGATGGAGAGATGGATTGCAGATGGAAACTGAAGACATGGAGGGGGTTGACAGTGGGTTTGAGTGTTGGTTCTCTTCTGCAGCTTGAATGACCTTGGGAAAATTACCCAATGACCCTGAATAGATGTCTGTAAGTGTTTGGTTTCATTCAATCAATGGGTAAACCATGGAAAATGGAAAGGGTTCTGATTAAGTAATGTTGCATGAATGTTTTTATTAGGAAATGCTCTACGGGCATCATTCCTGGGCACTGTCAAGGTCTGATCAACTGGAGACCACTCAGTTTGCAGGGCTCCCAAGATGTAAATTATCTACGTTTGCCTATCTGTGCCAAGGGAATGCCTACAATTTAAAGAGCTTTAGTTTGTGCTTCTTGTCCCAGTGTTTTTGTTGGAAAATGGTCTACTAAAATGAGCATCCATTACTATTAATAGTTTTACCTAAAAGTTTAGTATTTTCCTGGGAAACCCAGCATTTTCTCTCTCTAGGTGTAATGGACTGAATTGTGTCTTCCTAAAATTTATAGGTTAAAGTCCTAAGTCCCAGCACCTCAGAATGTGACTATGTTGGGAGATAGGGTCTTTAAAGAAGTAATTAAGTTAAAATGGGGTTGTTAGGATTGGTCCTAGTCCAATATCTTGTTGCCCTTATAAGAAGAGGACATAGGACACAGACACACACAGAGGGAAGACCATCTGAAGACAGAGGGAGAAGATGGCCATCTGTAGGCCAAGGAGAGGGGCCTCAGAAGGAACCAATCCTCCCACACCTTGATCTTGAACTTCTAGCCTCCAGAACTGTGAGAAAATACATTTCTGTTGTTTAAGCCCCACAGTCTGTAGTATTTTGTTATGGTAACCTAAGCCAACTAGGACAATGGGAAACAAAAAGAACAGGGTTGAGATAGAGGTGGCTGTAGATACAAGAGTATGAATATATAAAATTTAAACACCTTAATCCCTAACTCTATTATTTTTCTTCTATCCAATATAATCTGATTTAGAGCAAAAAGGTTTTGAGCACATTTTAATTTTGCAAGTTTCTTGGGAGGGGTTTATTTTTTTTTTCACACTCCTGCTTCCAGGACTAGTAAATTAGTAAATGCAAATATAAAACTATATATATTAACCACTCTTTATCCTAATTCTTTTTTCCTGGGGCGACTCTCCTTAAGTTGGAGATCAAATTTGGCTCCATGCTAAAGCACCAAGATTTCTTTTTTCT
>PVJL010005435.1:34241-108922 GCA_004026885.1 Lyroderma lyra | reverse complement strand
GTGTGTGCGTGTGTGCGTGCGTGTGTGTGTGTGCGCGCGTGTGTGTGTGCGCGCGCGAGTGTGCGTGTGTGTGCGTGTGCATGTGCGTGTGTGTGCGTGTGTGTAAGAGGGAATGGATGTATGATGCATACTCACACTTCTAAAGAACATGTATTCGTAAAGTTTTCTTAGAGGGTGGACCTCACATCTTAACTTAATACAGCCCATACACTGTGCTGCATTTTGATGTCACAGAATTCTTAAAAGTTAAAATATTTGCTTTGTATAAATCCTATGATGATTTTCCTTTTCTCCCATATTTCCCCCAGATATCTGAATATTATTTTTCTTTATCACTCACAATAAGAGTCCAGAAGGCAAATGGGAGCAATGTAGTGGTATATCGAATCTTCTGTATTTACTTGGGAAACATTTGTGGCCTTGAGATTACAAATAGCATAGCTTGTAGGTTCCTTGTTTCATTTTAACAGATTTAGAAAACAGGTTACCACTGCAAAATATTTTATTGCCTTTTGCAAAATATACCACAAATGTCTCTTGAGTGAGACTAAGTCACCACAAGACATTGCTCAATTGGTTTTGAAAAAAACAGAACAAAACAAAACAGAACATGAAGTCCATTATTTAGACATAATTTCCCTTCTGGTAATAAAGATACAGATATGAAAAGAAAGGAAAGGTGATTAAGTCATGAATAAAAGAGTGAAATTTTAAATTATAGTTTTGGGTTTCTTAAAGGTACTTCAAACTTAGGCCATGGAAATCCTTTCTGACTTTTAATTTCTTTTCCATGTTAGCTTCGAGACATCCGATCCAAAATGCTTTCTAAAGAAGTTTCCTGTCGAGAATTGAAAGCTGAAATGGAGAAGTACAAAGAGAACAATGCCAGAAAATCATCTCTCCTCACCTCTTTGAGAGACCGAGTTCAGGAGCTGGAGGAAGAGTTACTAGCACTTTCCTCTTCTAAAATTAGAGCCGAAATCACCGCTCACACTGCAATCAAGGAGAACCAGGAGTTAAAGAAGAAAGTTGTAGAACTAGATGAGAAATTACAGTAAGGGTGTTTCGATATATTTCTTGCGTTAGTGTTAAAATACTAGCTTCTGATAGCAGGCTACGTCTTTGAATGTTCTGGCATTTTGCGTTATTTGGCCTTGAAACTCAATTTGAAAAATAATGTATTGCCCTCGAATACCTTTGGAGCCATGAAAGTTTTTCCCAAGTTCATTTCTAAATGTCACCAAGAGTGCTAACAAAAGCAGCATTGTCCTAAACGTGATTGTGCCCCATTGATTAGGGCTGCAAATGCTTATACATACAAATTTGGAAGAGTTCCTCTAACTAGAGGTTTAACCAGAGTTAGAGGTGGTGGAGTAGTGCACTGAGGGAGGCATTAATTAAGAAGCTAGTTCTAAAGACACCCCGGAAGCCCAGACCACCCCAGGCCACCCCAAACACTCGTTATTAGATTTTGTTGCCAGTTTATACAGAGAACTCAATGAAACTTAGGTTTTCCACACTTAGCTCTGGTGAAAGGTGATTACTGAGACAAAATTGAGAACTAGTTGTCCCTAAAATATGCTTTAAAATTCTCCATGTAATAACTTAAGTAACTTTATTAATAAAATACTTGGAATTTATTTTGCTTCTTACATCTTGAAAGAAAAAAATCTAACACTCCTAGCCCTGTCGTCTTTCTCTCCCTCCACTTGCAGCAAAACTTAAAATGTTTGCATGCACTCACTGCTCAGTTTCTCTCTGTCCTCTCTGGGGTCTGCGCCACTGAACCACTCACTGAGGCGACTAATGACCGCACCTGGCAACTGAAACGATCACGTCTTCGTCTTGCTCGACCTAGCAGTCCAGTCGTCACAACTGGCTTCCGGAAACACTTCCTTCTTTTGGCTTTCAGGATGCTTACACGTGTCTGCTCTCTGCCCTCTCTGTCTAGCTGCTCTGTCCTGGTCTCCCCTGCTTTTTCCTCCTCAGCTCCTTGACTTCCAAATAGTGGGGTGCCCCAGGGCTCAGACCTGGGATCTCTTGTTCAGTTCCATCTTAATTCACCCTCTTGCTCATCTTGTTTAGCCTCATACTTTTTCAGAGTGCTCTCACTGCTAGTGACTTTCCCATTTCGATATCCAGTCTGGATCTCTTCCCAGAACTCAAGACCCTCATATCTTACTGCCTCCAGGGCGTCTCCATGTGCTTGTCCAACGGGCATGTCAGACTTCACACGTCCAGAACTGAGCTCCGGTGTTCCTGCAAAACCCTCTGCACGTTTCCTCGTCTCATTTAACAACAGTTCCGTTCTTGTAGTTGATCAGGTCAAAAATCTTGGGTCGTTCTTGGTTCTCTTTCTTTTTTCGCATTCTATGTCTGATCCTTTGATAAATCCCATCATTGATCTCTACCTTTGAAATGAATCTAAATTTTGACTACTGACCTGGTCCAGGCAACTATCCTCTCCCACCTGGATTGCTGCAGTAGCCCTTGCACTCCGGGTTTCCTCCCTCTGCCTGTACCCCCTGCAGCCAGGGTGATGTTGCTAAAAACAGATTGGATCCTCTCAGTCTTCTCCTCAGAGCCCTCCTGTGACTTCTCACTCAGGGTAAAGACGAAGTGTTTTCTGCCACCTAAAAAGCTCATCCTGACCTAGTTTTGTGTCTGTTCTCTCTTATTATTTCTAGTCCAGTTCTCTGGCTTCTTTGCTGCCCTCCCAGACATACTGGGTACGATCCTACCTCAGGACGTTTGCACTTGCTCAGCCCTTTTTCTGGAAAGCTCTTTCCCTGCCTGCCTCTTGGCTTCCTTCAGGCCTTCACTCAACAGTCACCTTCCCAATGAGGCTTCCATGAATGACTGCACCTAAAATGTTACCCCACTCCCCCCAAGTATTCTGCCCCCGTTCCTGCTTATTTTTTTCTCTCTAGTCCTTTTCTAACACACTATGCTTTCTACACACATTAATATTTTGATTATTGTCTGTCTTCTCAACTAGAACATAAGCTCCATGAGGGCACAGATCTTTATCTGTTTTTTCTTTTTGCTTCTGTATCTTTAGCACCTTTAAATAGATCCTGACACATAGTAAGTGCCCAATAAATATTTATTAAATAAATGCATAATAAAAATGATACATACTCACTGTAAAAGAGTTTTTAAAAATACAGAAAGTGCCAAGAAGAAATTAAAAATTATTCAAAACCTTATGATTTCAGAACAGCTATAGTTAACATTTGGTTGAACAGATTTTCAGACAGATGTATATAAATGACACCATGTAATGAACACGTTTTACTGAATAACGTGTATTTGAGAAAGTCATTCATTATATCATTTTTGGCCTATACTATTCCATTGCCTGAAACAGCATTGTTTACTTAACCTGTTTGCTTTGTTATTTCCTGTGGGTACTTGGGTTAGTTCCACTCAAAAAATTATTATAAAGCGAGACGCAGTGAATATCCATGCACTTTTATATTTTCACATTTATGTGATTTCGTCCTTAGGGTGGATTCCTGAAACTTTGTTGCGTCAAAATGAAATGAAAATATAAATGGAAATAGTTTAGAAACCCTTGCAATGGAGAAGTGAGACTGAAATCTTGGGGGTGATGTACAGAATCTTATACATAAATCAGTGAGAACCATAGTGTTAATTGTGCCCTTTGTGAGTCAGGAGACTGAATAAATATGACCTTGCGTAAGAACCTAGAGCTATACTGATGTCGCTCTTTCATTGTTATACATTTTTTCTAAATAGAAATACTTACGCTTTTGAGCACATGCAATTACATGCTTTGTTAATGTTTGACTAGAGAGAGGATATGCAGTAAGCACTCAACATGGTTAAAAGGGAGAGCAATAATCATGTTTATTATCTAGAGTACTGAACCCATGATCCTAATTTGCCTTTAAAATATATGCATTTTTGATGAACTCTTAGTGTCTCACACTTCAAGCATTGTGCTATTTCGGCAAACCTATCTGAGATCTGGAATCAAGTGTTTGTAGCAGAGCGCAGATAAACGGATTTTCCTTGCCGGGCCCATTCCAGTACTCTTTAAAAACTCTGGGTGTGTGGAAACTACCAGTGGTCTGTGTTGGTGATGAACAGTGATGGGACCGTCCCCTGCTTCTGATGCGCTTTTTATTATGTAATGCTTATTCTTGGCCACGAACTGGGGGATGCCCTAACTAATCCTTACAGACCAGTGTGTGGTGTTTGAAAATAAAATAAGCATGGTCCTCTAGAAGCAATGTGACAGCATTTTCCTTCTTCCCCATGAAGCTGCCTGCATCCACATGTGACCTAGAAGTCTCCCTCCCACTTCTGCAGACGGTAGAAGGTCGGAGACAGAACCTGTCTCCCTTGCTGTTACTAAGATGCCCTGAAAATTTCTCTACATTTTTGCAAAGTGTAGATGCCCCGGACTTGGGTCCACGTCTCTGCTTCCTTTACAGGGCTTGTGTGGCGGTCACGCACCCTGTGTCTGGTGAGCTGTGTTGTGTTGATGGTGATGATTGGTTCTTTCCCCCAGAGAGTTTATGTTCTGAACTTTGTCGAATGTTATCTTCTATGGTGTTAAAACTTGACTTATTTGTTGTTTGCTTGATAGAAAGTGTTTAAAGGAAAACGAGGAGAATAAGAATCAAGTCTCAAAGAAGTGCAGGGAGCATGAGCGATTTCTAGCTCAACTTCATGACTGCTTAGATCCAGACAAGAAGAATGGAATGGCATCAGATGAAGATTTCATTCTAAAGGTGTTTGTACGCACATTAAAAAGACTGTACATTTAGGGGTCATTTTGACATGTGCCATGGAAGAGCTGTGGCCAAGTCTGGGAGTGGCAAGAGGATGGGCCTTGTCCCAGTGGGTAGCATTAATTGTGTGACCTGGGACAAACCATTTCACCTTTCTGAGTCTCAGTTCTAAGATCCTTTCTGATGTTATTTGGGGATTAATTATTCTCCAGAAAGGATTAATTATTTTGTGTGAAATGTATTTAGGTTGTCAAATACAATTATTCTTTTTAATGACATGTTTTAGAAAGATTTTTGTTTTTTTTTTTGGTTATAGACAGAACCCCCCTCCCAAACAAACAAACAAACAAACACAACTGTGTATCATTTTTGAGGCACTTACTGAGTATAAGGTTAAGATTAGTTCTAAAGTACTTTTACATTAAAACCAAACAATAAAAATCCTGCTTTAATGGTAGGTTGCCATTAAGATTAATGGCATTAAATTAATCATGTCACCTGAAGAATTCACTTGGCCCGGGGTCGTTCACTAGGGCACCTGGAGGCACTGGGGTGCTTGCCACACCTTTGCTCATTTTTAAAGTGTTCACATCCTTGCTTCCTGACAGATTCCCGTGCAGCCATCCTTAAAGGCTACCTACCAGTGGTTTTATTAGTGAGCTTCCCAGGGGGATTCCCTGAAAGCTGCAAAATGATTCCATTTTATCTTAGGAGTGCCCCACTTCACTGCTCAGGCCTAGAGTCTGCCTGGTACCCTCAAGGGGGATGCATCGTTTCCTCTTTCCTGTTTGCTAACCTGTGCCAGGGATCCTGGCTGCTAAAGGCCACCTTGGGGTGTAGTTGGGGAAACAAGCCATAAGGCTAAGTGGTGGGACAAAGAAGAGGGGTTCAGAAGCTCCTTCCTTCACAGCCCTCTTCTCCACATCAGAGCCGCTCTCCAGGCGCTCATCTGGGCATTGATACCCTATTCCTTAATGCTCCGACCGCTGGGGCCTGGCTGACCCAGGAGAACCTGCCACCCCCAGGTTTAGCCAATTCATAGTAAGGGGCTCATCTGGGGTCCCAGCTCTCCTATGCAAACCCACCAGTCTGGGGCCCACCAAACAGCCCTGTCCCCTAGCAGGCTCGTACTCTGGGCCCCTGCCCCCTGCCCTGATCATCCCAGGACCAGGCACCAGGCAACAAGGGACAGCCCCTACACGCCAGAGCCTGCTGAATGTTCTCAAGTGAGCCCATCCTGCGTCTGCTTCTCCGGTCTCACCCACTTCTTCCTGTGGAAAACGCGTTGCCCCCTTGGGGCCTCTGGCTGCTGACCAGCCCCAGTGCTTCCCTGGGTGGCCCTGCAGGGCATGGCATGCTCTTCCTCATGGGGACAGTGAGGAGCAAACGATCTTTTCAATGGTAACCTGACCTGTTGGCCTCAACATATATGAATAATAATATAACATATTTTAAAACAGATACCAGGACCCTGGAGCTTATTATAGATAGGGTCTGGCAGAAGTAACGCTCGGACTTGAGTTATGCTGTTATGATGAAATCATAACCATTACATGCTTATGGTTACACAAACAACGGGTCTCTTTTCATGAGCTGGTAATCTATACCACATCTTTTGTTCCGAAATCATAAGCACATATGGTTATGATTTTGTAATAAAATCATAACTCAAGCCTGGGTGTTACTTCTGCCGGACCCTGATCCCCTGAGCAGGTGCCTGTTTTAAAAAACGGCCACTGGCCAAGCGCAGGAAGGCCGCTGTCTTGATCAAGTCACAAGATACTCCCCTGAGAAGTGGAGCAAAACCACCCCTTCCGTTTCAAAGCCGTTCCCTCACTCCCATGGCCTTTGTAACCACACAGGTGCACACAGTCCCAGGAGCCGTGGTGGAAAAGGAGACATTCCTGAGAACTTACTTGACCTTCATGCACCCATCTCCCTTTAGTGGGGGACTGCTGTATGCTACACACTGTTCTGGGTGCTGGGGATACAGCAGTGAAAGAGACAAGACTAAGTGTGGAGCTTCCGTTACTGTGGGGTAAAGATGGTGAGGAAATCAATAAGTATCCAGGATTATCCCATGTCATCGGGGTGCAATGAGGAAAACCAACGAGGATACGCAGCCAGAGATGGAAGCGATGGCCGCTCAGGGGCTGGCCAGGGCGTGCGCCGCTGAGTTGGGGACTTTTGAAGGATGTTGTGGAGTGAGCACGCACGTACTAGTGTTCAGGACAGAGGGAATGGCCCTGAATCAGGAGCCAGCCCTGGCAGGGTGCTGGCCAATTGCTGAGGCTAAAAGATATGTCCCCTCCCCCGAGGGTCTCAGCGCCAACACTGACCTTGTCCCACGGAGTTGCAGGTCTTCCCACAGGCATCCTGTGGCCTGGTAGAATGAGCTGTCTGCATGGTTGGCCAATTCTCTGGGGCCAAGAAGCCTTTCAGGTTATGTTTCCCTCTTTGCAAATCTCACAAATCTCCTGAATGCTCCCAGTTAACAAATGTAGAACATAGAGAAGAAAATGCCCTGCTAACCCCAATGATAACCACTGTTTGAGCAGGTTATTAAGGCTTTTTCTATGCTTATATTAATTAGAGGGATTTTCTTTCTTTCTTACTTCTTTTTTTTTTTTTTTTTTTTGAGAGTTCTGCTTTCTTCTCAGTATTTCCCCCCTGTGCCAGGGAAAGCCTTCCATGCAGTTTGTGCCAACAGATGGGGGCCGAACAGAACTTGCTGCCTCACCTGCTGTAACCTCTGTGGGACATCACCTGCCCTTGATTATTTAGCAGCCAGTGTGCTTGTTCTGTGGCAAAGCTTTTGGCCGAACTCTCATCATGACCTTGTATTTACCTTTTCATTAATTTGATTAATTTTAACTTGACCACCAGGTGTAACAACAGAGGTGAGAGGCAGCCTTTGAAAATGGGATCTTGTGAGTGGAGGGAGATGGATTGACCTTCCTCTGTTTTCATATGATAATGCAGGCCCTGGGGGGTGGGGCTCAGAGTCGCTTGGAGAAAGTGGCATGAAATTCATTTTTATAAGACGGCTGTAATTGCTTTGTCTTCAGCTTAGAGCGCTGTGCCAGGAAAATGCATCTGTGAAAGGACAGATTGTTACTTTGGAAGAGACTATAAATGTCCATGAGATGGAGGCAAAAGCTAGCAGAGAAACAATCATGAGGCTGGCGGCAGAAGTAAACAGGGAGCAGAAGAGAGCTGCCTCCTGCACTGGAGAGAGAGAGAGGCTGCACCAGGTACAGTGTGAGAGGTGTGTGTGTGCATCTGTGAACGTGTTTACGAAGCAGAAAATGAAGACTGGATGCGGGCGAGCACACCGGCTTCACTGACCCTGGTCTCCAAAGGCTGCTCTCCGCAGGAGGGCTGGGGGCAGCGCGGGGCTCGGTGACCTGAATAGGCCATTGGATACGTAGTTAGAAAATTAGAGAAAAAGAAATACAAAACACTTAAAGGTAAAGAGTTGGTGGAGAAGATGTCTTACCTTAGTTAGGCTCTATGGATTTAAAATTTATTTCAACTTATTTTTTGAACACATACAAGGTACAGAATTCTAAATGGACACAAGGATACGTGGGGAAAAGTCTTCCCCTTACCTGTTTCCTCCAGCCACCCACTTGTTCTCCTCAGAAATTAACAATATAATTTTATAAGCAAGGGTGCTATCAATAATCTTATACCACATGTGTGAGAATATATCAGTAAGACGGAATCCTAGAAGTAGGATTCTAGGGTATTGTAATTTTGGGAGATATTGCCAAAATAAAATGACTCTTAATTCTAAACTTGTATTTATACAGTGAGTTTCTTGGTCTTATCAAATTAGCCTGTTTGAGCATGAGAATTAATACTGTATGTTTTTTAACACTATATAATCCTTTAATTATATTTTTAAAGATTCTGTAACAAAGAAACCAATTCTGGGATTAATATAATAATGATCAATTTCCAAATGCAGAAGGGAGCTGGTACAGTCAGAGGAGACAGTCAGATGGTAAAGGAGATGGAATTTCCTATTAGGGAATGACTAATGCTGGAATAGACAGGCTCCCGGAGGTTGGGTACCGTCCCGCAGGCTGAAGCAGGTTCTGGGCTTCACGGGATGCAGGAAGAGCGCCCACCGTCGTGGGACCTCCTTGTGGGTCTTCCACGTGCGCAGTGACATCACTGCCAAGCCGAGGTGACAGGGGAGGTGGAGTGTGAAAGTGACCCACAGTAACGACAATCTCCATTTCCCTCCCAATTCTCTGCATTAAAAAAAAAGAAAGGAAAACCCTTCTTACCCCTGGATTTCATGTAGGTTATCAGGTAACTTCAGTCATTTCAACACGCCTTGTCTCAGTCAGCTCGGGCTGCCATGACAAAATTCCACAGACTGGGTGGCTTAAACAATGGCCATTTATTTCTCACAGTTCTGGAGGCTGCAAGTGCAAGATCAAAGTTCCTGGCTTGCAGGGGACTGCCTTCTTTCTGTGTTGTCACATGGTAGAGAGAGTCAGAGAGTTCGCTGGTGTCTCTTCTTACAGGGGCACCAACCCCAACACGGGGACACTACCTTTACGACCTCATCTAAACCTAATTACCTCTCGAAGGGCTCATTTCCAAACACCATGGAACGTGAGGGCTTCCGCCTACTAATTTCAAGGGGACACAGTTCAGTCCACAGCAATCTTCAATTACTCTTCTCCAACATTTTTGTATTAAAATATTCAAATATATAGAAAGAATGAAGGAATACTACAGTGAATACCCATCTACTGAGATGCAATAGTTGTTAGCATTTTGATCTGTTTCATTACTTTACACACACACACACACACACACACACACACACACACATTGGGAGAACCACTTGAAAATAGGTTGCAGGCATTACATGTATTGTGTCTGGCAATTTCAGCACAAGTATCGTAAGAGTAAGGACATGACCCTCTGTAATCACAATGCCATTGTCACCCCTCCAAGTTAACAGTAATGCCATGATACCATCTGTGCTGGTTTTCAAGCCTGCAAGTATTTTGTACTCCTCCCCTTGAGAGGTGGAGTTTAATTCTCCTCACCTTGTTGTGTAGGAGCTGGGCCAAGTGACTCATTTCCGGTGAATAGAATATGTCAAAAGAGATGAGACGTCACTTTTGAGACTGGGTTATAAACAGGCCGGATTCCTGACCCGTAGGAACCATGAGAGGACAGATGTTTGTCGTGTTAAGCCATTAAGTTTGAGGCAATTTGTTACACAGCAATAAAGAACTAATCATCATTTGATATTATTCTACATTTCAGTTTCACCACTTGCTACGAGAATGTCTTGTATCACTCTTTTCTTCCCCAAATTGGGATCTAATTTAGGTTCATTCATTGCACTTATTGATTATTTTTAGACTCTTAGTGGTTTTTTTTTTTAATAGCATTGACTTTTGGGGGAGTCCAGAGCAGTGGTCTGATGGTTTCTTCATGACATTGTTTAACTTGAATCTCTATACTATATACACTTAAAGTTGGAGTGGATACAGGTTAAACCTTTTTGGCAAGAATATTTCAAAAGTAAACTTGTATACTTCATATTGCATCACGTTAGAGGCAAATAATTTTAAATTGATTGTTCCATTGTTGCTGACACTAAGTTTGTCCATCTCTTCAGTGTAAAGGTACATTTTTTTCTTTTGCAGTTACATAAGGTATCTGTGGGGTGATAATTGGCAGATTATTTCTGTTTCGCATTGACTTTACCTAGTGATGTTAGCATTCATCGATTCTCGCATCGATTAACTCGCATCAAAGGTGGCAAAGTGGTATTCAAATTTTATCATTCCTTCTGCTTATTAGCTGGCATTCTTCTGTAAAGAAAAGTTTCTTTTTTTTACATTTTTTCTCTTCAATTCTATGGACACATGCGCTTTTTTTTTTTTTTTATTGACTGTGTTATAATCAGTTACTCTCTTTTTGATACTCCAAACCCATCAGAGTTGGCCAGCAGAACCCCTGCTAAGATGATCTCTGTGACCTTGTAACCCACTCCTTTAGTCTTTCAGTGCTTCCTTACTTTCCGACAGAAGATGCTATCTTAGGCTCATTTACAATTTTTAGACCACAGAACTGAAATTGTCCTATCAGCTAGGGAGCTTTGGTTTCTTTTGCTGGTAGATGGTGCTTAGAAACCAACATGTAGGCTTTAGGTGTGCTCATTGTTATTGGGGTATCGTTGATTTCAGTGGTCAGAGCTCGAAATACATTTTTAGTAATGAATTTATAGTGGTATTTTTAATTAAAAGTAATATTCTAGATTTTTCTTAATATCTTTTTATTTTGTATCTTTTCAATACTAACAATATACTCATTTTCTTTGTCTTACAATATCCATAAAATGATTTCAAAATTACACTTTTGATAGTTTACCTATTAGTAAACCTTCTGAGTGAAGTTTAGGGCTCTCAGGCTTTTTACATTAGTACTACCAACAATCATTAGTATGGTCACCATTTATCAAACACTTAACCGTCAGCACAGTCATTGGGCTAAGTGCTCAGAGGCTATTTATGTTGCTCAAGTTCTCACAGCCATTAAGTAGCAATGCTGGGATTTGAACTCTAGTCAATAAATTATTTCACCAATAATCCCCTTTACCTGTATAGTCAAAGCTGCATCCTACATACAAGTCTAATGCCAGAAAGTATTTGTCAGTGGAACAGCAGCAATTAGCTATGCAAATTTTCTCCAGTGAATAAATAACTGTAATCAATAACAAGTAGTAATTACTGAATTATCAAGGCTTGGTAATTAGGAAAAATTTAACCTTTATCTATAGAAATGCATTTCCAGAGATTAGTAGTAGAAAATGGAAATGTGTTGGAAGAGCCCATTAAAATAACAGAACTTACTCCTTTTCTTACGTAAGTGTTTTTACTTGTAAATGACACTTAGTGTTGTACAGACTTTGGAAACATTGCTTTGGGGTGGAGTTCCTGCCAAAATAATAAAAATTGTAAAAAAATACCCACATGGGCAATAACAAATTTGTGGTCTTTAATCAAGTGCTCATTCATAGGATTATGACTCCAAAGATTTATTACTGAAAAACACTCAAGTGGTTTTCCCCGCCTGTTGATCGTCCCAGCAGTCTTCATAATTCTTCCTGAAGCTCTGGTGTTGAGGTGGAAAGCTTCCTCTGTCCGTGAAACTCACAAGGTCTGTGGGTATAGAAGTATCCACAGGACTGGGTGCTGCTTCTACCAAACTCAGCTTTTCTCATTTTCTTAATGCCTCTATTCAAGGTACTTTATGACAGTTTCCCCAATAAAAGTCCAAGTGACTTCTGATACATGATTAGAAATGTATACTTTCAAAAAATCTTCAGTCATTAATATTGAAGTATGCTTTTTAAAGTGATTAGAGATTGGCACCTTTATCTTGAAATCATCCAACATTCAGAAAAGGAGTCACTCTACCTGCACAAGCCACACACACACATTTCCTACAGACTTAAGAAGTTCACATCAGTGGATCAGACATTGAACTTACATGTTGGATTTCGAACAGCTTCTTTTCCTTCCCAATGCTGACATTTTCTTTAGTTCTCAGAGCTGGAACTGAAGCTAGGGAAAAATACTGGTTTTGGAGTCAAGCAGGCTCCGAAGGGATGTCTCTTCTGCATTCTTGCTTTGTTATCTGGCAATAGCGTCGTGTGAGAGGGAGGAAGGTAGGAGAGTCACAAGAGCAGAATGGGTAATGGGAGGCTCGTGGGTTTGTATCCGGCTCCAGAATGAGTTGACTCTGCGATCTCAGGCACATGACTTTACCTTTTTGAACCTCAGTTCCTTGTCTGTAAAATAGAAACATAATTTAAGAATCTATCTCTGACAGTTATTTTTAGGATTGAATGATATCATGGAAATAAAGTACTCAGGAAATGCCCAGTACACAGTTGATGCTCAGTGCCTTTTATTTTCCTTTCCCAGTTCTTTTATCTAGGCATTAAACGTACAGATATATGGGGGTTCCTGGAAGTGAGAAATTATTAGCTATGATAAATTACTAAAGAAACTAGAGATCTCTTTACAATCCTAGAATCATAATGGTGGAAGTGATTTAGAATCTTTTAGAGTCTAGGTCATCTCACTATGTGAAATAAGAATCATCTTTAATATGCCCAGTCTAGTTAGTGTTCAGCTCCCTTTCATTGACCTGTACAAGGAAGCCCAGCTCCTCTGTGCATTTCTAATTGTCTGACAGTTTTTCATTGTCCCGAGTCAGGAGCAGAGTTCTATAATTTATGTCCTCACCCTGGTTTTTTCTTAATGAAATGTCATAGGATACACTGGAATTCCTTTTCTTATGGCCACCCTTCAAGTATTTGAAGACATTTATCATGGATTTCTAAATCTCTTCTTCTGGCTAAATAGCCCAGATCTTCCCAACTTCCTTTAGTTGAACCTTCTTCCTTATCATCTGTGAGGTTGGGAGAATTCAAGCCTCTGGGCAAGGAATTAAAATGAAAGCAAACACCAAAATAATGTCTGCTCATATAAGATTACAACGTAAAATTTAAAATCCTCTGTCCTTTCACATCTGACCTCGCTCTTATACTCTGGTTTTAACTTCTGAGATGTCAAAGAAATGCATTTCTATTTCCGATTCACCAGTCTGAGATCGTATCTTTAGATTTGCTGCTATGACATAGGAGGAATTTAATGTCTTCTACTTTTTACTCCCCTCTTCCTATTATTTTGTCCATATTTTATAAGATTATTGTGTTTATGTTGTCAAGGTTTGTAAAATTTACATTCTCCTCCATAACTATAATGAAGTGTTTAATACTTTGCATTTGGGTTCCGTCTACACATTTAAAATAAATTAAAACATCATTTAAGATAAACATGATTCCATAAATATTTTTTATTATGGATGCAATCTTAGCATGTGCTGCTGGACCCACTCCATTTTGGGGATGTTCCTCTTAAAATTTCCAGTTGGGAACTGTCCATGGTCTTCCAGGCACTGGCTGACCAGTTCCGCCAGAGCATTGCCTGTAGTGAAGCCTGGGCACACATTGGCCGCATGGGCTGCTCAATTCATTGCCACCTTGGATTGACTTTGTCAATAATGAGAATTTCAAACTTAATCTGAATTTATATTATTTTCCAAGGCTGATCATGCCACTGGGACAGCTCAGATTTGGGAAAGATGTTCTTCATCTTGAAATAAAATGTTATTTTGCAACTTCCAGTCCATTAGATGGTGAGGCCATGCAGAACAATCCTAATTTCCTTCCACAGGATCATCTTTCAATTATTTGAAGACATCTACAGGATGTATGTCACAGTTCTTTTAACATTTCCCCTTTTTCAAGACTTTCTGCCATTCTCCAACCTAAACTCTGAATGTACTCTGGTATAGTTTTTTCAAACTATCTGTGGGAAGGACCAGTTTTTCTTTATTTCCAGTCCATCAGTGACCAGTACTTTTGTTAGATTGATACAATAAAAAATTAGAAAAAAGTGTTTAGACACAGAAGGCACAGGTCTACATATTAAGTATTAGAAGCACAGACCTAAAATTACATTTCAATAAATGTGATGGGAATAAACATGGGGAAAAGCCAAGAATTACATAAAATGTGCACATTTTTTTTGAAAGTATGTGTATAGGATTCATATATAGAGAATACTGTTATACTGATGGCTTTTTGTCATTCTGAAGTTATATCTGAACAAAATATTATGACAAATTCCCTGTATTGAAGTCCTGTTAATCACTTTGAAGGAAAGCTTTATTGTGGTAATGAGCTCGCTTCTTGTTAAATTATGTGATTGTGGTTGCCTCGATGACAATGCTACTTGCAGGGGCTAATGTATATTAAACTGTTGCTGTGTTTTGCTTTTAAAGCACTTAGAGTTGAAAACCAGCCTCACAAAGGTTTGTTGACACTAGAAGAGGTTTTAAAGCAATTTCAGCAAGCTCAAGATATTTATTTGTAACTTGTATTCAAAATAAGTATTGTTTTCAAAATCCATCTTCAATTCTCCATCTGAGGCAGTTTTATCAGTTTATTGTATAAAGGCATCGTTAAATTTAAATTATCTTTTGATGGAACTTTAAATTCTTTTGTTGAAAGAAATGGGCTGGATTTTAAATACTTTTCACTTTTGGATTATAGTTGGCAAAACAACCTTAAAATATCACGGGTAGCATGTTGCTGTTTGCAGAACTGATATATAGCTCGTGTATATGCCATTGGTGCATCGGTTCTCCTGAAGGGTCCACCCATACCTTGTTAAGAAATTGATGTCAGTGCTCTCATCGACACACAATTTCATGATGTTGTTAACATCTGGAAGCAGATTCAAAGCTGCTTCCATTTCACCTGAGAAATGAGTAGGCCTCATACTATTATATAAGCTTATTAAACAAGTTGTTACAGTAAACAAAAAAAAAACTGATGTCAAATTGCTATAGAAATTACTAAACTCTAACCCTTAATTTTTGAAATTATCTTGATAGGACTGGGAACAAACAGTTTCAAGTACACTACTGTGCAGTTCCCATGTTAAAAAGCACTGTTCCAGGAATGTGCTATCTGTATTAAAATTTGAATCCCAGAACCAAATGCACTTCAGGTTTGGTGTAATATAAGGGAAATAGAAATGGTGGGTTGGGGGAGGATCGAAACAGTAGGACATCACCTCCCTTATTCTAGATACTTCCACTGATGCAGTCTAAGTATAGTGTGTGTGTGTTTGTGTGTGTGTGTTCATACCACTGTTGACTCAGAACTTGAAATGGACCCAAATTCCCTGAGTGTTTTCAGAGTTGCCACTGTTCTGTCACATCTTCCTTCCGTTTCGGCCCACCCGCTGCAGTTCCCTTCTGCAGACATGGTCAGAATTGGTAGTTGCCCATGCTTATTTCTAGAGAGTTTCTCTTTTTATGGGGGTACAAATGCTATTAGACATGTGGTTAGGCACCTTACTTTTTTCACTAACTATATCTTGGAGAGTCTTTCATATCAGTATGTAGAAAGCTTCCTGACATGAAACAAAATGGCGGCATGAGAGCAACCCTAAAGAGCTCCTCTGGAGATGACAGCTAATAAAACTCCTAGACCCCAACCAAGGCCCCTCTACACAACACACCATCACAGCTAAGAAATTCACGTGTCACATTAAGGTACCTGCAGGCAGGCAGAGGGTTAAACAAAGGAGAAATAAGAAGAGCGGGGACACGGGCACACCGTGCCACTTGGAGGGAGGAGGAAGAAGGTGGCGGGAGAGTGCTCCGGGCCTCACCCGGTCCGCGGGACACAGGAAAGGGGGCTCACAGGTGGGGTGTGATACTGCACCCACCTCACTGTGGGCCAAGGAGGTGCAGAACAGTCTATAAACCACAGCAGCCAGGCTTCACTCCGATTCCCAGAGGAGGGGGAGCAGCTGGGTGGTGAGGAGCTGCAGTGTGAACACTCCTGCCCGGAAGGAGAAGGAGAGAGGGGGCTTCATTGTGTTTCTTACCCCATAACCAGCTCGATCTGAAAGTCCAGCAAAAAGGACTGACCCCAAGACTCAGGGCAGAATCCACACAGGGGCAAACCGAGAACAGAAAGGTGCAATCACGCCCTAACTCCCTGCACGATCTCGGTAGATACAGGAAGACAACAAACCCGCGAATGCCCCTCCCCCCACACTCCTGCCTGCCCAGTGTCAGCAGCGAACACCAAAGAAATTACAGCTGGGAGGGTCCAGAGAGGCTGCAAATATAAGAAACCAGAGAAAAGGAGCTCAAATTAGAGATGGGGACAGGTGACCCATCAGAAACAGAGCTCAAAGCAACAATTATAAAAATGCTTAAGGAACTGAACGATAATTTCAACAGAGAGATAGCAAGCATTAAAAAAAGACTTAACAAACCATTATAAAGGACCAGACAGAGATAATGACTACATTAACTGAAATGAAAAATGGAATAAAAGTCACTAAACTAGATAAAATGGAAGTGCAAAGCAGTGATTTGCAAGAAAAGCCAGCAGAAAATGCCCAGCCAGAACAATTGGAAAATTATATCCAAAAATGGAGGATGGGTTGAGACTCCTCTGGGACTGTATCAAACGTAAAAATATCAGAATAATAGGTGTGCCAGAAGGAACAGAAGAAAAACAAGGGATCAAGAAACTATTTGAAGAAATAATGACTGAAAATTTTCCTAACCTGGTGAAGGAAAGAGACTTAAAAGTCCAGGATGCACAGAGAATCCCAACCAAGATAATCCCAAACAACACACTGAGACAGATTATAATTAAAATGGCAAAAGTGAAAGGAAAAGAGAAAATCCTAAAAAGAGCAAGAGAAAAGCAAGTAGTAACTTATAAAGGGACACCCATTTGTCTCTCAGCTGATTTTTCATCAGAAACTTTACAGGCCAGAAGGGATTGACAGAAATTCAACATGATGAAAACTAAGGATCTACAACCAAGAATAATATATCCAGCAAGGCTAGCATTCAGAACTGAAGGGCAGATAAAGAGCTTCTCAGATAAGGAAAAGTTAAAGAAATACATCACTACCAAACTAGTACTACAAAGAATGTTAGAGGGACTTCTTTAAGATGGGAGGAGGGGTCGGAGAGTGGGTAAAATAAGGGAAAGGGATGGAGAAATTTAGTTTGATAGTTAACATAAAATCGAAAGCAACAAAGAAATAAAACTCATGGACACAGTCAATAATTCAGTAGTTACCTGAGAGTAAGGAGGAGGGGGTGGGGGACAGGGACACAAATACATGGTGATGAAAGGAGAACTGACTCTGGGTGATGAACACATAACACAACACATAGAAGATGTAATGTAGAATTGTTCACCTGGGACCTATGTAATTTTTACTAATCAGTGTCACCCCAATAAATTAAAATATAGTAATTTTAAAAAAGAAAAAAAAAAAGAAAGCTTCCTTAGTCCTTTATAAGACTACCTGATGTTCCATAGTATGAATGTCTCTTGTCTGTTTAACTGGTCATGTATCAATAAATATTCATGTAGTTACTAATCTTTTGCTATATTATCATTGAATAACTTTGTGCATCCCTCATATCCCATATTTAATAATCTATCCTACATTTACATATTTAGGACTGGAATTGGAAGGTCACTGAATATGTGCATATTAAATTTTGTTACACATTTTGGTATAAATCTGTACTTGTTATACCTATTCACACTTCCACCAGCAAGGTATGAGAGTGCCTGTTTGGGGGAATTTTTTAGTTTATTTGTTCATCTTAACTGCAATAGGTAGAAGTAACCAACTGGTTTTTAATTGCACAAAATTTGTTTAGGGTTGGATGAATTAGGCTCAAGCCAGAGGTTCTCCACCCTTACCATAATTAGTCACTGTATTTTTGAGAGGCAATTTGATCTCATACATATCCAAATCCATATGGTAGTTAGCACCATTGTAATAGGAATCAACTGTGTTTCAACTGTGCCTTAAAAACACAAACCTTTGAATGGTTTCATTGCTTACTGCATGTAATTGTGAATTAGTGCAGGCATGCATTTAATTGTAAAGCTAAACTGAATTCCTCAGTCACATTACTTACAATAGTTTTTGGTTAAAAGTAATTCTGAAGGGGTCACTATTCATTTGTTGCATTAGTAGGACTGAATCTGAACATTTGTTCATTGAAAAAAATGTTTAGTAAAGTGATCCCCGCCTATAGCGCCTGACCCCATTTGCAAATGTGATTTCCTCTGTGGAGGTCAGCCCTGGTTTTGCTCAGAGCAAAGTACTTATCTCTTGTTTCTTGTTCTGTGTCAGTGTGGCCTGACAGCAGTCCCCAGGTCCTGACCAAATACCAATGTCATGCTACTTCAGGGTAGCCTTGAGGTAGCCATGCAGCCAGATGCCACTCCAGCTGCTTCCTCCTTGCGATAACTCTACAGGTAATTGCATTGCAGTGTGAGGACATGGTTCCAGCAGACCAGCCCAGTGCCCCTGAATTCCAAAGTGCTTAATCAGAGCAGGGGGTGGGTGGATGGGGGGGGGCAGCCATCTATGAGGCCTTGTCAGGCTCCCTAGTCCTGCATTACCCACGAGCAACAACATGTAGTTTACTGGGCTGAAACGCTTCCGGAAAAGAAGTCTGACCTACCACGTGCCACTGTATCCTGTTGTGATCACGAAGGCATGCTTTGGTTTACAATAGACACGTGTTGGTGCTTTGGATTTCTTAGAGGGCTGTTTTGGCCCCTGTCTCTAAGGTGGTGAGACAACAGTCCGATAGTGGGGTGGAAAAAAATTCCTCGTAACCGAATTGTTTTAACTGTGTTTATTGGTCTCTTGGTGAGAGCTGCCAGTTGGGTAGTTTACTCCAAACTGATAGCAAGTCACTATAGTACTCAGGCGTCTGATACATTTTTTGGTATTGTGAGGACCTTTTGTAAATGTTTGGTTAAAAGTATCACTTTCTTGGCAATGGAAATGCCCCGATTTTGTAGTAGGGGGTTTTCTTTCTATATAAAAATAAATAGGTAATATTCTCTAGGGTTTTAGAACTCTGAAGGGATTGAAATTAATTCTCGTGCTTGCACCATCAAATTTAGGCCCTCTGTTCTCTAACCACACTTTAGGATTGTAGTATTTAAGTAAAAAATGAGGAAATCACATTTGTGAACGAGGTTAGGCTATTTAGTATCACCAGCGCCGATCCTGGTTACTGTAATGGAGCAGCTATTGTATTGCTATCTGAAAAGCGATTTGTAAAGTGATAAAATATTGTGTTTGTGATAAAGGGTCCTTGACTCTTGAAGGGCCGTAATTTGTCAGCAGCTTCTCTGTAAAGAGGACTGGCTGAAAAGGGAACAGGGACACGGAGCTGTGACCAGGACCTTGGAAATCACAGCGGCTCACCAAATCGGTTCCATAATTAGTTCAGTTATTACATCTCTGAAACGGGCAGCCTTTCCTACCACCTGTCCACGCGATGACTTGTATTTCCAATTGATGCCTGAGACGTCCTTGATTTAAAAAAATCACCAGAAGGAAAAAAACAATAAGGTACTCTCTTTTTTATATAAAACTAGAAAGCAGCATTTCAAGGACCATTTTTTTCCTGTTTCCAAGCTGTTGGTGGAGATACATTTCTTTTAAGGTCCAGTTCTGATGCAGAAAGGATGATGCATTTTGACCAGAGCCTGAAAGGTTACTGGCTGGGCAAGATGTAGAATCTGTTATTCAAAGGTATTGTTTCTTTGTAGTTATTTTGACCCTAGCATACTATTTTTTAAAATAAAAATGAAAATATTTTTGTCAGTTAATTGGGTTGCAATATTATAGCAGTTGGTTAACCAACTACTTAATCTTACTTAATGTGAACTCTGATATTTTGAAACGTGTGTGTGTGTGTGTGTGTGTGTGTGTGTGTTTAATGAAATTTTAAAGATGCTCCTTTTATGCCTCTTTGGACCATTCTTAATTATGGTAAATAGAAGTAGGTGCCCATGTAACCTTCCATATACCCTTCATTATTTTTATGAACCTAATGATACATACTATATTCTTTAAAATTATTATTCTTGGCATAGGGCTTTATCTCCCTTTCCTTTTCATCTTCCCACCCACCAGATGGCTAGTTGTTTCTCCCCCTTCCCCCAGGGTCCATTGGTTTTAGTTTGTCTCTATGAGAAAAGGGGATGCACAGTCAATAGATACTGAAAGAAATATTGAAGGAAGCAGTGCCATCTCTTCTGCAATGATGCTTCTACGAGAATGCTAGTCTATTATTTAGAATACTATGGAAGAGACATCATTAGTCCAATAATCTTTAGTGTCTAGTGAGGATCTGAGGGCTTATTGTTCATGCAAAGTCAGTTCCCCTCATATCAAGCTTGAGAATACATAGTTCTGTAAACTGGATATGAATTGACTCTGCTCATCTGTTAGCCAACGATTTGTTCTTTTTTAAATTAACTCCACAGGTTCACATATAAAAGGCTTGTATGTCAATTTTCTTTTTTTCTAACCCTGATTTTATATCCCTTCTATTTCTTAGGCACCTAAATTCACCTGATACAATTTGATAACTTTATGAAGAGATGACAGGGAACTTAGATTTAAAAACGGCACAAACATTTAACCCTAGCTCCTTGAAAAGCAAATGTAGGAGTCCCTCCTTGGCTGCTCATGGTTTTCTCTTCACTTTCTGTAATTATTTGAGGACTTGCTCAGGGCTGTGGAGGTGAAAGAAGCTCTTGAAAGGGAAGTGAAGAGTCTCCAAGAAAGGCTGCTTGTTGGCCAGCGGGCCTGGGACGCCTCAAAACAGGAGCTGAACCTCTTGAGGAAGAGCTCTTGCGACTTAGAGAAGAGTTTGAAGGTCAGTCTGGACGCAGCCGCAGCCTCACAAAGCCAGTCCTGCGCGTTCAGGGAGAAGATCGCAGCCCTCCTTGGAGGAAGTGTGGGTGTGACTGGGTCCACGGAGGATGCCATTTTGGAGAAGATTCGAGAAGTGGGCAGCCAGGAGGAAGGCTGGAAAAGGGTGAGTGGGCCATGGCTGTTTATAAGTGTCCGAAGGACAGTAAACTTACTCAGTTAGCGTACTTCATTAGTGAGCTATCTGGGTTAGTTAGAAGTATCATTTAGATGTTATGATACTTTCAGTCGTTTATCACCCTTGCAAAGCCTAGAGAGTCACACAACAGCTAACTCCATGGTGGGCTCTGGAGTCAGACCTCTGGGCAGACCTCTGGAGTCAGAACCTGCTCGTGGGCAGGTTCCTGGGATTACAGCCTCTGAGCTTCTGTTTATTCACCTGCCATCCAGGGACAGCCCTGGGCCCGCACCCCCGGGGCCCCATATGGTTTTGAATTCAGAAGTTTTCAGGCTTTAAAAAGGTACAATAGGACACAGAAAGGTAATAGAGAAAGTAACTTTGCACACAGCATCCATTGTTCTCTGGCGAATGAAACCTGGGAGCAAACCCACCACCCGCCACACCACGCGTCTGAAGAGCCTCGTGTCCCTTCCGGTCAGGGGTCGCTGCTAAATCCGGTCAGGTCAAGCGGTGTCAGTCAATGCGTGACCAAAAAATCCTGTCAGTTTTCAGATCCTTTTGGAATTTGGAATCACAGATATGGGTTCCTAGACCTTTAACAGAATCGGCCTTGTAACGTTATTGTTTGCGGAAAGCATTAAGTGACAAAAACTGTCATCAAGTCCTTCGGGAGCTGACAGTCAGCCGCCGTCAGTACTAACTTCTGCTTCCCTCCGCGCCTCCCTCCTCCTCTCCTGCTTTCCATGTCGGTGCCCGGAACTGCCGTTTAGGGACCTATGCAACAGGCGGAGAAAAACGGTTTAATTCACACGTTTCATTCCAGCTTTTTAATAGGGTTATCGTGTTTGTCTTGTTCTGTAGCAAGAAGTGTTTCCCTGAAACTTTTAATTTCCTGAAACTATTTATAATTTTCATGTTCTGTAAAGCTTTGCTTAGCCATGTTAACCTCAGTCCAACTCTATTTAAATTGTCATCAATTCCAAATGATTGCAATCCTAATTAATGAGGCTTTAAAGTAAATAATGTCCAAATTCTATGTATAATTCTCTCAGGAACTATTTCTTCTATTGAATCCGTGCTTGTTCCAAAGAAGGTGCACGCTTCCATCTTTTAATGCTCCTAAATAGCCCAGAGTGGTTCCTAACTGACAGTTCAGGAGTGCATGTGGGAAGTTCCTTTCGTGATAAACTGTTTTAAATTTCCTTTTGATATTCTCAAAAACTCACATGTGCTCTAGGAGCAAATGCAGTGGCTCCGTTGTCCAGTGTCGGATACTTTTTGAGGATATAAATGTTCATCCTTGTGAGATGTGCAGGTCTCTGAGAGTAACTGGGTTGTCCTTGTGATTCAGGACACACATAGGTAGGTACTAGATTGGACAAGGCAATTATTTAGAGAACTGAGAAAAACTTCATTAAGTTATTTCCCTTGAATAGGAATAGATATACTTTAATAGCCAGTGGTTCTTTGCCATTTCATTTTTTTGCTTCCCTCTTCTATTTCCAAATGTTTTCCTGAAACTATTTTAATTCCAGCATGTGAAACATGGCATAAAATTGTCAGCAGAATGTGTATGTTTATTTTCTAAATCAAAATGATGTAAATTGGTTAAGCTGGATGGCCTTCCCCCACTTCCCATAAAAATTAGAATGATTCAGAGTCTTTTTAGTGCCTTTTGTCTGCTTTTCCTACTCTGTAATTTTTTTCAATAGCCGCTCTCACTGTTTAAAAGCCTGAAATCAAGCAGATAGCTGGCATCTTGCGTGACTCATCTTCAAGTGAAATCAGGAGAAGATGGATTTCACATATTGTCTTGGAGATGTTTCGGAAGAATGGGGGCTTCACAGACTGATGAGTGTGTTTGTTGAGGAGTGTACGCCTGCCAGCTGCCGCGGTCAAATGCACCATGACCGGCTGAGCGATGCCCACGTGCGGGCCCGGTGGTGGGGCCGGGCCGGGCCTGGCACATCCTCCACCTGGTGGCAGCTCCTCCCGAACGCTGCTTTTCTCGTTCATCCCTTTGCTGTTCATTTTCACTCTCCTGTATTTGCACTTCCCAGTAGAGTTCAGGGTATTAGCCACACGTTTTTGGCAGTCATTTCTACTTGTTCCTGGTTTTTCTGCCGATAGCAAAAATTGAACATTCCTTTTGCAAAGCTTCGCTGTGCCTTAGAACAAGGTTCCTCAGCCTTGGCGCTGTTGGGCATTTTGGGCTGTGTAATCCTTTGT
Organism: Lyroderma lyra; assembly: GCA_004026885.1. NCBI lineage: Eukaryota > Metazoa > Chordata > Mammalia > Chiroptera > Megadermatidae > Lyroderma > Lyroderma lyra. The sequence goes on along the minus strand of PVJL010005435.1, from coordinate 85,385 downwards.
TTGGGGGCCATTCTGTGCATTGTGGGATCTCTGAGCTTCCACCCACTAGATACCAGCAGCACTCCTCTTGCCCCCAACTTGTGACAACCAAAGAGGTCCCCAGACATTGCCAGATGTCCCTGGAGAGTGAAATCGCCCTCAGTCGAAAACCACTCTTTTAAAGGAATGTTCTGTGGTTGGGTTTCCAGGAATTCTAAATGAGCATTTAGAGCTTATTTAGCCTTGGAATTTCAGGACACTCGTCACAGGTGTTTTTGAAAGCATGATTTATTGCACGATGACAGAAAGTTGCTACATTTTTAGGTTTTAGTTTAGAATTTTGAGGCAGAATTTTTTGTTCTACTTTTAGACATTTCCTAACTAGCTCGTCATCTGGATGAGCGTTGATTATGTACAGGGAGGAAATGACCATGATTTATTTCTGTCATTTCCTAAATTAAAGACAAATTAATACAAGCTCACGAGCATTTATCTAGACCGAAACTCTCTTGTTCTGCTCTAGGTACCCATAGGCTTTATTTTCTCCACTGAGATGTTTCTTAGTTTGGCAGCCCTGTGGGGACCCAGCCTGATACCCTAAAGGACCTGAGGTGTGCTCCACAGCTCCCCCTCACCCCCTGACCTGATCATTCTGTTCTGTTCTTACTCCTTCCACCTACTAAGCCAAACACTTACGAGGAAGCTTCAGCAGACTTCCACTGACATATCATTGTCCAGATTTCTGTTCCACGGTCACCCTTGGCCGTAAGGGCGTTTGGAAGCGCGAACAGGTAGAGATTTTGGCTCTCCAGGCCTCTCTGTAGTGTATTCACTTCCTAGGATGGCTATAGCCAACTACCACTCACTGGGGGCTTACACAACAGATATTGATCATCTCATGCTTCTGGAAGCTGGAAGTCCAAAATTAAGGTGTCAGCAGGGTTGGTTTCTGTTGAGGGGTGTGCAGGACAATCTGTCCCAGGCCTCTCGTGTAGCGTCTGGTGGCCTTGGCCTTAGGGATGGCGTTCTCACTGGGTCTCTGCATCATTTTCCTTCCATGTGTGTGTAAAAACTGTTTCCAAACTAGGTCACATTCTCAGGCCCTGGGGGACCTCAGCATATCTCTTTTTGAGGGACCGGATTCAACCCGTAACAAAGGTTGACATGCACAGAGGCGGACAGAGAAGGGTTAGCCAGCCCGTCGTGCTGGCCGCACAGGCTGACGAGAAGGGAGGAGATCGTGATTTCTGCGATGCCTGGTTCCTGATAACTTATTTTATATGTGTCCTAAGTGAAAGTTATAGCTTGAATCATCAGAAAAGTGTTGTTTATGTCCAAAAGGCACTGGTCCTTAAGTGACCCAAGTGGCTCTTGCTTCAGTTTAGAGCTCTTGATTTTCCATTTGGTTTAATCTTAGTACAAGAGTACCTCTCTTGTGAAATCAACAGCTACTTGTCCTTGGGAAGCGAATTGATTGTTTTAGGGCATTATGACTTCACATCCCCAAATCGAGTTGCTTGTGGTTGAAGTAGAGTTTCTTTCAGTGCCTTTTTTTGTTTTAAAAAGTTGAGGTGTATATTTTCATTACAATCCTTTTTCCCTTTCCCCATTCCCTACCTTTCTAGTGTTAAAATCCCTGGCACATTTTGTCCCGCAGAATATCTTGGGCATGTGCATAGATGATACTAAGAAATAGGAAGAAAAAGAAGAAAGAAAGAAATGCTTATTGATTCTTGAGACTTCTTGGTGTGAAAATCACAAGACAACTTTACGGTTTTGGTGGGACAGTTACGTTCGTTTAGGCACTGACATTTGATGTTTCCAAGCACTGAGTCAGATTGGAACATTAATTTACTTGAATTCATTTCTGTAAATTTAGCTCTGAAGAAACTGGGGTGTGTCACACGCATGGAGACCTAAATAAGCTGATGAGGCTGAGTTCTGGGATGCGTAGCCTAGGGGGAGCTTCTCAGCTGTTGGATTCTCTTTGGATCCCAGAGTCTGGGGCGGGAGGGCAGTTGGTCGAGTCCACACAGCCCAGCCGTCTGCATGCTGGTGGGCTTCACGGTTATACTCTGCGGAGTCTTCCAGTTCCACAGAAGAGTCCTGGGTCCACACAGGGTGAGGCTGCAGGAGGGCCCCTCTCACCTTTGATTCAACACGTTTGTCCCTTATTTGTCCTTCTCAGAAAGACTGCTGGTTGAAAAACAGGCTCTATGGGCTGAAAATGGTTTGAGGAACATGACATAGGACAGGTCCCAAAGGGCTCCTTTAACTGTATGACAGTAGCATAGGATTGACTGAAGCAACGTGTGCAGTAGTAATACTGATGATAGAAATGAATGCAGTCAATGGGTGTGAAATCTCATGGTGCTCGAATGACTTAAATGAATTCACTGAGTCGTCATGGCGAAGTTCATGTTTCGGGGAGGTTAATTACTTGCTTTGGTTAACACTGGTAAGTGGTAGAGTTCGGGAATCTGAAACCAGGACCCCCTGATGCTGAAGTCCCTCCCTGTCCCACAGTCTCGTCTGCATCAGGATCTCTGCTTCTTCCTTGAAGGTCATTAGCACTCCCTTAGTCTAGCTTCCTGCAGTCGCTTGAGGTGTCATCTCCAAAATGGAGTCTTCACTGGTGGATTTCTAGGCAAAGACTTTGCTTTCCTGTGGTAGGGGCTGTAGCGCGTGGACTGGGGCTCAATGTCCACCCAGTTCTCCATGTCTCCCGTTGAGGTTTCCGTCTCTCTCTTCTCTGGGTTCATTCTCTTTGCTAGGTCACCTGTGGGACAAGAGACGTGTGGAAGGATCTTCGGGTAGAAAGACTCCCTTCCTTCTTAGAGTGAAATGTGAAGCCACATTTCCTGTTGCCCAAAAAGGTGCCACCACCTTGTATAACATAATGTCATTAAACAGTTGCCCAGGAGGCAGTATCTTGGCGACATTGTTTGGTGGCCACTGTGTCGTAGGTCAAGACAAGCACACCTTTCTGTTGCAGTAAGATCAGATCTATATTAGTTAGTGAATACAAAAGGTAGGAAATAAGAGATGAGGGTTCTCAGAGCCTCAGATTCTGTAATGAAATTCCAAATTTCCTTGGGAAATATAAATCCATGGATGTGGTGCTGATCAGCTTAATATCAAATAATCTGATTTCAAGCACCCAGAGAAGCACAGAATCAATTGAAATATTAGCCTGGGACCTGGAGAGCCACAGGAGCACAGGATTAGAGTCTTTAGAGATCAGGTAGTCTGACGTTCCTGATTGTAGCACTTCAGTTCGTCCCATAACATTGTTAACAAACGGTGGCCAATTTTCAGCCATCTCCAGCGACTGGAAAGGTGCTTAAAATATGAGATGAAAACAAAACCATGAAATACAAATATAATGTCATCTCAACTATATTTAAACAGCGCATAAAAGTAAAATATTTGAAAATATCAATAATTGTTACGTCTGGGTGGTGGTATCATAGGTATTATTTTTTGCTGACTTGAACTTCTTTTGTGTCCTTAAAGAATCTTTTGCAATGGGCATGTGTTACTTTGTAATTATGGGGACCAGGGAAAAATTCTTCCTTATATGGAAGTAGAATTTTTTTTTCTGATTTATATCTGTTGGTCCTCAACTTCAGCTCTGAGGGCAGCTCAGAATAAATCCTATTATCCTTTCAAAATAACTGAAGACAGCTTAAATATCTTCTTGTCTTTAAGCAGGGTTGTTTATAGATAGGCAAGCAGAAATTTGGTTTTTTTTTAAACTAAGACTGCAAATCTGAAACTGTCAAGGTACTTCAATTTCTGTGAGAATGGTACTGAGTATTATGTAAATATCTACTACTACTTTTTCCGTGTCTCTTCCCAAACAAACCACCTTGATTGGTTGTGCTAACAAAACAAAATGTACCACCTCAGACTTGGTGTTTTAATTGAATTCACTGATTTCTAGAAACGGGATTTGCTAGAATCGATTGGGGTATTCTCCGGGCGTGCCTGAGGTCTTTGATAAACTTACGTTCTTGATTAGAGGGAAGGTCAGGACAGAGAGTGCGCACCTCCCAGGCGAGATGGAAGCGCTGAGCAAGTGCGGGGGCTGTGCGCGTGCTGGGGACTTCAGGGAGAAGCAGTGACCTTATGTCACAGAAAGGGAGGAAGGAGATTCTCCTGCCTGCTCGGAGGTTGCCATTGACCCTATTTAGAGTCACCATATTAATGGCATTTTGACCTTTCAAATGCTAAAACGATACAGCGTTGCAGCATAGCTATGCAGCCCATAGGCAGCACCACTGAAGTTTATTTAGTGAAGGAATGACCAGTACTCAATAGAAAATTGGAAAAAAGCTTGAAAAAGTATCTTTATGCACTTGAATGCACTGACAGCTTCTCAAGTTACTTATCAAGGTGAACTCACTCTACAGTCTTTAATCCACTATATGTGGGGTGAGAGTTTCTCTGGAGAATGACACTTTTAAAGGTTTTAAAAGTACTTTCTGTCTGAACTTTTTTCAACTAAGCTTTGAAACTCCTCAATTAATGGTGGTCTTTGGGGTAAGTAAATATTATCCATAAATATTTATTGAGTAGCTTCTTTGAGGAATTATATAAAAATTAAAAATACCAATAAAATATAACTTACTAGGTAATGAATGCAGATTTATTTTCAGCAGAGGCAAATATATCTATCAATGTCCTGTTTTTCTATTTACTTTTTAAAAAGAGAATGGAAGTTGGTGTTATAAATAATATATTGTTTGGGCTGAGCACTGGGTTTTAACACTTCGTTGCGTCTAAAACAAGGCTTATTCCTGTTCTGGTTCTTTGTTTCCAGATGGTCTCTCAGCTTGAAGCCCGACTAGCTGAGCTGGTTGAACGGTTGCAAACTGAGTCTGAGTTTCACCAGAAAGCTCTACAGAGAGCCCAGAAAGCAGAGGACACATTGGAGGCTCTGCAGGGTCGGCTGACCCACCTGGAGGCAGAGCTGGTTTCTGGAGATGTTCTCCAAGACAACTTGAATTTGGAGAAACAAAAGGTAATAACCTGAGGGCGTGTCCAAGGGTGGAAACGTCTGTTGCAGGGTAAAATGTTACCTGAAAATATTCTCAGTTTTGCTGTACTTGGATAGATGGATTAAGTTCTGAATTGTGCATTGTTTGGAGCGTCCTATTGTTTGGAGCTTCCTTGATTCAAATTAAATCTAATAATTCGATGAAATCTAATTAAACTCAACAGGTATTTATTGAACACCTATTATGTATGAGACCTTGAAGTTTTGGAAGGTAAAATATAAATAACATGAAGTTCAATAGAGGAGATAGAGATTCAAATAATTTGCTGTACTCTAAGGCCATCAGTGTTATGTATTGATTAATGAAGGGTCATCGGAGCCCAGTGAAAGGAGAAGATAATTAAATTCATGTTTGAAGGATAAGAAGGACTTGAGTGGGGAGAAGGGCCAATTACTGCAGGGGAAACAGTTTGAACAAAGGCAGGAGAGTTTGCACATGCCTTGTGTAGTCAGAAAACCTGGGTGGCTGGAACACGATGTCTTTGTTGGGGCTATGACAGGAGAGAAGTCAGGAAAGGCGTGGATTATGAAGACTGCATAGTCTTTATTCTGTAGAACATGAAGTATCATCAGTGATTTTGAATGTCACAGTATGTTAGAACAATAACACGATGTCACTGTTGGGCTGAGATCGCACTGGTGGTAACCCATTGGGAGAGGAGAGGGCACTGAGAGAGGACAGGTCCACACTGACGATCTGAGCATGGGAAGGTCATGTGAGACCTCTGAGAGGCAATTTTAGTAGAGTTGGGGGTGGGACCAGGAGCCAGTTTGCATTGGGCTGCAGGGCAGCTCAGAAGGGAAGAGACAGAGACTGAGAAGTAGGCTGACCAGATGTCCTGTTTCAAACAGGACAGAACACAACGGTCCTGTCCCATTTCAAATGGAACGTATGGTCAGTCTCGTCTCCCTGGGCTAAAGTCCAGGTGTCCATAGGCTGACCAGACGTACCAACAATGGGGCAGGACTGTTGTTTTCTGTCATGTTTAAAATAGGACGCCTGGTCAGCCTGCTTAGAAGAAGTCTGGTGACCAAAGAGAATGGAGGTGGGGGAGCAGAGGCAGTGTAAAACAGGATCAAAGATGATAGGGCTTACTGGACGTAATGGGCAGGGACGTGTTTGTGGGTCGCAGGAGTCCCGAAGGGAGAAGGAACACGAGACCAATGGGGTCAAAAGCATCGGTGCAGGATTTGGCATGGAAACTATGCTTAGGTGGAAATATCTGCTTTCTGGAAGCTCATTCGTGTGCACTCTTCTGCCCTTAAAAATGTCAAAGAAGCACTGTGCCTGCATGGAGGGTTGCACACGCAGATACCTAACAGGTGTCTCTGGGAAATCTAGTCCAGAGGGCGAGACGGGCAGATCAGAACACAACTGATGCTCTAATGAAAATGGCTGTAAAATTTGACAGGAACTCGGATTAAGAAGTAATTACTCCTTTCCTACCTCTGTGTGTGAGAAAATAAGCCGTTTTCACACAAGAAGTGACATTTGTGAGGGATTTCCGAGAATGAGTAGGAATTTGTCAGGCAGAAGGGGGGGGGGCGGAGGGTTGAGGCAGAGGGACTGAAGGCATGGCGGTGCGGTGGGACTGACTGGCCAGGGGACAGGCGGATGGGGACTGGGACATGGTACTTGGTGGGGCCCAAGACAGGCGGTGGGTCAGGAGGCAGGTAGACGTGGTTGAAGGCGGTCAGGCTGATTATTCGAGGCGTTCTCCTACACGTAAGGGGAAGTCGTGGGTTAGAGGGACGGCAGGGTCTCTCGGAAGGCAGGCTGGCTCTCAGGGTCTTGAGTCCATAGGTAGGGAGCCCAGCTGGGGCTCCTCAGAATGGTCCAGATCAGGAGATAATAGGGGTCTGGACCAACGAGGGGTTCTCGGAAGAAGGGAGAGATTTGAGAAATTTGGGAGGGTGAAAGGAAGTTTTCTATCAGATAGCTGGAAAACAAAAGGTGCTTTGGTTGAAATTCGGAGTTTGAAAGGAAACGCTGCCCCTGAGTATGCCATGTCCGATGGGAGGAAGTCTGGCTGCTGGACGTCTCCGCCCAGAGGTCCCACGAGCGCCTTGCACTAAGCGTATGCAAAATGGAAAAGATGCCCTGTCGCGCGCCGTGCCCTTCTCCTGCCTCGCCTATGGTCACATCACCTGCCTCCAGTTGCCCAAACCAAAAGCAGGTGACTCCCCCTCGGGCTCCCCTCCTGTGGATTCATTTCTGAGCTTGGTCACTTCCACCTCCTTCATCCATCCAAGTACGCTCCGCGCCCAGCTCCGCGTCGGGCCTGGGCGGACGCTTGCAGGGCGAGGTCCCCTCCTCACTTTCTCCAGGGCTGCGGCCCGCTCGCTGCTGACACTTACTTGCTCCTGCTCCTGCTCCCGTCCGTGCGGCCGCCTTGGCTGGGAAGAGCCGACGCCCGCCTCTGGCGGCTGTACGTGTGCGTGAGGACACGTGTCCACGTTCACTCATCTAGCTGCTAGGCCCTGGCGTCACGTGGCATCTGCCGCGACACTTTGTTCTTAATTCAAGTGGTCACCCCACAATTGTGTGGCAGTCCACTGGTGGACCGTGATCGACGCCTTGCCCAGGCCTGCTCCGTATTTAGTAGCAGTGCTTTGATTCAGGGGCTCAGGGTGCTGAAAACAACCTTGTGAGTCATCTTTGCACGGCTGCCAGGGAGGTCTTCACAATACCCATGTCTGATCTGAGCTTTCTCCCCGCTGCCCCCGGCCACGGGCTCTCTGTGGCCGTCAGGATCAGCTATCGGTTCCTTCTTTCCAGCACGGTCCTGCGACCTGGCCAGTTTCCCTCCCCAGGCTCCCCTCCCCTGCAGTACCTCCAGCCGATGGTGGGAAGCTCAGAGGCCTTCCAGGACCAGCAGGGCCCAGGGCCCACGGGGGCTGAGTGATCACTGAGTCCGAAGACATCCATGTTTGTGAAAGACAGTTGCTTGCCCAGAGCAAAGAGGGCCCCTTGGCACCCCAGATTGTGCATTGCTATATTCTCTGAGGAAATGTTCTCCTCACCTTCTGAACCTGCTAATGACTGTCCCCCCAGCTTCCTCTGTAAATCTGCCCTCAGAGCCTTCCATCTCCTTCATGTGTCACATTTTTATAACTCGTGTCACCCTTATTGTGTTCGTGTTTTAATTCATCTTCTCCAGTCAATTCCAAGCTTCTCGAGGCCAGGGGAAACTTGTTTTCTGGGTTTCTCCAGGGCATAGGGAAGAGTCAGTGGATATTATTTACATTATAGAAGAAACATATGGAAGGCAAGAAACTTAGGTAGATCGGTGTCTCTTCCCTGTTTTCATTATAACGACTCGTTAATTTTAATGGCCATTATGCCAACATCACTCTCAGGTTTGAAAGCAAATAATGCAACCTGATTCTGTCCCTGGTGAATTTTTCCATACATAACTGCTTATGAAATGCATATTCTAGTAAGGATAGTCAACATGTAGAACCGAAAAGCAGAGCTTGTTTAAATACAGGTCATTGAGGTTTACACACATAGAATAGGATCTAGTCATGCAAAACTGTGACTCTAGTGAACAAAGTATACTGTAATCCTTCAAGCAGCCCTAACTTTCTGAGCTGTGACCAGGGGACTTCTGTGGGATCTCAGCGTGATGTTGTCTCCCTCCTTTTTGCTTTCTTTGTATCCTTGCATGCTGAGTGCAAGGGCCACATATATAAAATAGTAAGAGGCTTTCGTATCTCCACATGAAAGGTACCAACTCCATTTTCTTTAAAATAAAAACCACAGCAGTTATTTCACTTCATTCACGCAAGCTAGCAATGAGAAATTCCCAGGGGAGAGCTGATACAGCATTAAGAAATGACAAACTGATGACACAGACACAACAGCCACCTGTGATCTTGTAGCACAGTACAATAAGTAACACTTGTAATGACTGCAACTTAAAAAGAAGAGATTAAATTTTATGTATATTTTTAGCAAAATTGTAAAATATACACTTATACATAAATAATTTCATCCTGATCATTAAAATCTAGGTAGTTCTGCACTTCGAGATGGCATGTGTCAGTCATCAGGAAATTACACACATTTAAACATGTAATTACCTGAAAACCCCAGATAGATGAGTTATTGCAATGAGAAGAAAATCTCAAAGCTAGAACCCAAATCATGAAATGATGACAGCTTGTTGATTGATTTACTTAATGAGCAAGCACTTAGTAAGCATGACTCTCTTGTGGCCAAAAAAGCCACAGATGTCAAGTGGGGGAAGATCCCAGAACAGTTCTGTGACTAGAGCCTGTTAAAATACAAATGCTGCCTTCTCCGATATGGCTCTATTTTAATACATCGTTCCTTTAACTATGACACATTAAAAACTCTTAGAGACATTTTCTAATGCATTTTAATTAAAACAAAACAAAACAAATGTTGTCCAAGTTGATTTGTTTGGAGAGCTTTGATCTGTAGAGCTCCAGAAGAGTAAGATGGCCACTGGTTAAGTCCTACTTTCCTCTTGTGAGGCCAGAGCCCGCTTAGGAAGGAAAAATTTTCCTGGAAGGTGTGGATGAGTGTGTCCAGGGGCTGGATTTGCCTGGAAGGGGGTGGTGGCAGTTGTGTGTAGCAAAGCAGAGAGATGGAGGTGTAGTCAGGAGCAGGCCAGATTTGTCACACGGCAGGGTGAAGAGGATTGTGTAGTTAGATTGAACATGAAGGTTACAGACTGGGAGAGTCAAGAGAATCTGGACCAGGACCGGGGCGTGGAACTGGCAGGGAGGTTTGGGAATTCCTTAGCAGACACTGGAGTCAGGGGAAAGGCTCCTACTGGGTTGGTGTCTGAGAACCACCTGTAAACTTGGGAGAGAGGGGACTCTGTGCGATTGCCTGTTAACTTTATTTTTGTGTCTGATTTTCTCTTTTGTTCTTGGGTTTAGTATCTTAAATTTCTGGATCAGCTCTCAGAGAAAATGAACTTGGACCAGATGGCTGCTGAACTTGGCTTTGACATGCGTCTGGATGTGGTTTTAGCTCGCACAGAGCAGCTGGTCCGCCTCGAGAGCAATGCAGTCATTGCAAACAAGACCATCGCCCACAATTTACAGAGAAAGGTAGGGCAGAGGGAAACCTGTTCATGTTGAGAGGAGGAGTTTCTGAGAAATGTCAGTATCGAAATGTAGTTTACTCCCACCACATTTACCCATGTGGCTAGGAAACGTATCATAAAAATACCTGTTTAGAATCTCTGTCAGGTCTGAAGGGATGATAAGTGCACCTAAGGTTATGCTTGACTGTGAGAATACAGACCCAAAGTGGCAGTAGCTTAAACAGGAAGTGTTTTGCTTTTCCTTTGCTCAGGTAAGTTCCTGCAGGTAGGCAGCTGAGGGCTTGTGTGGCAGCTCGAAGATTCCAAGGGGCCAGGCTCGTTTCGGCTCATTCATCTCCCATCCCTAGAGTGGCTCATATCCTCGTGGTTCACAGTAGTGCCTAGCATCATTATGTCTGTGGTCCGGGAAGAAGGTTGTAGGGGAAAAAGGCACGAAGAAGAGGCATGCAAAGGAGCTGGCGTGAACTGTGGTTATATTTCACGGTCAGAATACGTTCTGATGGCTAAACCTAGCTGCAAGGGAGTCTTGCAACTGTAGTCATTACTCTGGGAAGCCTTTTGCCTAGCTAAAGAGTATACTGTTTCTTTAACTGCAGGACGAGAGGGGAACTGGGGAACATCGAGCAGTCTGTGCCTTCACAAGCCCTATTGCACTGGAAATTAGAGAGGGGAGAACAGCTTACTTTTCACTCACTCATAGGAAGAGTTAGAAGCTGTTCAGACTAAATGAATGAATGGATAAAAAGGATAAAAATAACTATTAGTTATATAATTATTGGTATTCGGGGGAAGAAAAAGGAAAACACAGATGTGGCCTTATAATAGTTCTTAGGAGAAAATTCTATGGTAGAATTATAGTGTGCAGGCTATGTAGTGAGTCACATATTAATTTGGATTCTTAATTTGGCTCCACCGAGCTGTGTGACCTTGGGCAAATGGCATACCTCTCTGTCTCTATCGCCTCATATTTAAGATGGGGATAATACCGACTTCATGAGGTTGTAAATTTTAATAAATAACATTTTGAACTCTTGGCTCACAGAAGATGCTCTGTTCATGTTTGATCTCCCCTCCATTTACTAGATCTTTGGGAGTATTTTATAAAAAAATAAGCAGACAAGCTGTTACCATCAGAGGCATTCAATTGAGCTACAATTCTTGGTGAAGTTCTCCTCAGATAATTGAATTTTTTCTCATATCTAACACCCCTTCTTCTTAAGTACTGTGTAATTATTAAAATGACTGGTGTGCAGAACTTTCCAGTGTAAATTTGCAGTAGAGTGGAGTTGAATATGAAGCAGCTCAAGGAAGGGCGTTCAGTTTGAGAAACATTGAAAGGGCCTTGTTAAAAACGAATCTGGCCATGACCATTGCTGCTACCTTTAGGCAAGATAGTCAAGCCCACGTTTCAGTAAGTCCTTCACACCCCTGAACACTTCACAAATGCAGAGGCTGTAACCAGGGAAAATGTGATCATCTTCAGCTCTCACATGCTGTAATGCTACGTGATTCTGATGCCTCGTGTTTGTAACAGGTGAAAGAGGTTTCTGTACTTAATAGTCCTCATTCATTGTGACATGGGAAGCCTAGGGGGATTTTTTTTTCTCCCCCCTTAGAGCCCACAGTCTTTTTCTAAAGATCGCTGTAATTTCCTTCATCAAATTTAATTGTCAGTGATAAGTGCTATTTGAAGACCTTTTTCCCTGCTTGGTTTGTGCATGGTATAGGCCAGGCATATGATATAGATACCGATGAACCAAAACTTTCTTCAAGTCTTTTCTAGTTCTAAGACTTTAAATATATAAACAAAGCTTTCTTTAAAATCTCCTTGGTATAGCTTACTTTAAAATCTACCAGCTCCCATGTTTGGTGCCACTCTGGTTCTCGGGGACTGAAATTTGTCAGTCCAGGTTTTTGGAACTAATTTGTACCCCGTCTTCTTTCAGAAAAGACCAGGATAAGTATAGTTGCCATTGGGGTGCTGGGGAGGATTTTTTTCTCTCTGTCTTATTATTTTCTACTCTTCACAAGCCCATTATAGTAATTTTAAAGGCTGTTTTACAGTCTTATTATGATAATAATAAAATTTGTATTTTATTACTTTCATTATTACCTCCTGTTGGAGGCAATCATATGTTGAAAGCCTACTTTTCTGTGCCTTTTTTTTGTCTCAGACTTTGCAGCTCAAAATTAATTCTTGGAAAAAATAGGATTAAAAAATAGAATCAGGGAAAGGAACCCAATAACCATTTTTTGATGGTTTAGATATTAGTCTTACTAAAGTGTGAATAAAGATCAATTTTATCTGAGTAATTCATTTTGTATTTGCTGACTGCTCAATTAGTATTAAAAAAATACAACAACAACATCCCCTGTTTGTATCAAACCAGCTAAAGACTCAGAAGGAACAACTGGAGAGCAAAGAACTACACATGAACCTCCTCCGGCAGAAAATCACCCAGCTGGAGGGGGAGAAGCAGGTGCGGACGGCCTTGGCTGTGGAGAGGGACGAGGCCCATCTCACCACACGGAAGTTACAGAAGAAGGTGGAGAGGCTGGAGAAGGAGCTGACCGTGTGTCGAGAAGCTAATACTGAGCTCAAAGCCAAACTGGCTGACACCAATGAACTTAAGGTAAGTGCTCGGCTTCATTGCTTTGTTGCTTTCTTGCTAGTTGCCGTGAAGGTTTATGTCAAAGAGTGACCGCCTTATCATGGAGACACCAGGAAAAAGGCCAAAGAGAACGTTTTCTGATTTTCTAGAGTTGTGGGGAACATGCAAAAATTGCACAAATCAGCGTATGAGATCAATTTGGTGTCTCTTCAGTACTTGAAATGAAGTTGTAGTGGCTGTGTGAAAAGTCAGTCAGCAAGGGTATTGTTAAGTTCAGAAAAGAAAAACACTTCTTGAGAGTGTGGGTGACTGTGATATTAAGGATCATGTTGGGATTTATCATGTGGGAATTTGCTCAAGAAGAAATGTGAAATGAACACACTGTTCACTGAGAAGGGTCGGGCAGGCACCAGTGTTCAATGTCGTACTCTGTGAGCCCGTTATCCCAAGTAGTGAGGAGCGTAGACAGATCCAGGACACATGATTACTGGATTTGAGGGGTCCAACTTCCAAGGAATACAGAGAAGAAAGGAATTAAAACTTAAAGGAATTTAGCCAAAACATTTAAATGTCATGTGGCTATATTATATAACTTTATATGCATATATCATCCCTGGAACATTTGCATTAATACAGATGACAGTCATGTCCTGGCTCTTTGCAGACAAGTGCTCTGAAATGGACTTTTGGAATGTTTCCAGATCTGGAAACAAACCAGTAGGGAAGAAGAAGCTGGAATATGTATAGTGGGGACAATAATACATGTCTTTATGGCTGTGAATTTTCCTCTAAATATTGTTTCAGCTACATCTCCCAAATTTTGATATGTTGTCATTTAACTTAAAATACTTTCTAGTCTTCATTGTGATTTTTTTCTTTGATTATTTAGAAGCACATTTCTGAATTTCCAAATATCTGGGCATTTTGTAATAATCTTTGATGAAGTAATTTGAGGTTTAGGGTGATGTTACATTCTTCCAGAGGGGATCATTAGTTCTTTCTTCCAAATTCCAGGTGGCATTTTGATTTCATAGCTCAGGACCATCTGAATGTAGGTATAAGCCTGGAGCTATTTTGAGTACATTCTGTTGACATGAATTAATGTTACAGACTAGCTAAGTGAGAGTTTTCCCTCTGACTTTTCTTACTCTTAAGATGCAGCCTTTCAGGGACCCAGTCCAACGCAGGGGTGACTTGTCAAGCGTTCCACCAAAGGCAGGAATCAGGCTGTGTCCCTTGTGTGCCATTTCTGAAAGGCTGACCAAATGCACCTGAGCCCCTCAGCTTCCCTTGCCAGGTTAGCAAATGCTCCCAAAGAACAGAAGACCCCAGACTTTGCAAACTTGGAAGTTCCTAGCCTCTCCCACGTGTCGGACCAGTAGTGTGTGGCGTCTTCTCAGGTCTTTGAATTTTTAAGGTGATTATTTTTTTTGTTCCCTGCTTAACTTGCGTTCAGTAGGAGAGTCATATTCCAGCATTCCAGCTATCATTTGATTGCAGGGACCTTGGATTACCCCAGAAGCACTGCCTGAAGAACCCACCTACACTTTTTGCTGCCCTCTACTCCTGGGCCTAGGGAGACTCTATTCTACTCATTGGCTTCCTGATGTTGGAAGAAGGATGTCAAATAATTAGGTACCACTGTAGAGTAAGAATGATAAATAAAGCAAACTTGGACTTTCAAGACACAGAAGTAAATTCAGTCTCCTGGCGGTCACAAAGGAAAGGATGTTTCATGCTAAGAATGTGCCAATGGAATAGTCTAACATTTTCAAAGGAATCTCTGGTAGAAAGGAAGGGTAAATAGCACTGTGGATTTTCATCCACTGAGCTTGTGGGTCCTCACAAAGCAGCAGGAACAGAAGGATATTGAACAGTCTGGGGGACTCCTCAATATAACTAAGTGGGAGTGACACTGAGGAAGCCTAATGCCTAGAGGCTTCCCAGAGGAAAGACTGAATGAAGTTTCATTTCCACAAACAAGACATGGTGGTGATGGAAGACACACTGGGAGCTGCCTGCTCTCTCACCCCCAGTCCCTTCACTCTTCGGCTGGGGATGTTTGGTCCCTACCAACAAACGTGCTCTTTGTCGTGTGATGAGGCTGTTTCTGTCCTCGGGAGAAATTACGAAGCTTAACTCACGAGTCGGGATTTACTCAGCCTCGTTGTGCATTTTACTGCTGACACGGTTGTAAAGTCTGCGTAACTTTCATGACTGAGCCCCCATTTTCCACAGCTGGGTTTCTGCTCTGTTCTTTCTACTCTACCCATCCCTTTGTACTCTCAGAGACCCAGTCTTCCCTCGATTCTAGGGATCTGCCTTGCTTTTGCCGGTTTCTCTCCAAGAACCTGAAGTTCTGTCCCTGAACGAAACTGGCTGGGCCCGGGAAGGGCTGTCAGGACGCTGTGACATTGACCTGCCGATTCCAGCCAGCTCGCTGCAGAGCTAAAGTATAGTAGCATAGGGAGGAACTATCCTCTAGAGCACGATAAAAATATTAGCTGCCATGATTACTAACCTTATTGCTGCTAAGAGGGCAAGCTGTCACGTGCGGCTGGTGGAACCCTCAGAATTTTAACTCGGGGCCCACGTGAGATTGGCCGGCAGAAACAGAGCATGGCTGACCAGAGTCTAACAACCGAGAGGTAAGGATGGAGCAAGGAATCCCCAGTCTGTGAGCCCCAGGAACGGTGGCCAGCCCCCGCGGATGAGAGTGAATGCACAGCAGCATTAGAAGCCAGCGGTCCCTGGGGAAGCGTTTTTGAGGGTGCCAGTTGCTGGGCAGGCTCCGAGGTGGGGGTCTTGCCGGCTCAGTATATTGAGAGCAGCAGGAGGATTCACCTGGGCCACCACAACCTGGTGAGCCAGACGCGGTGATGAGGTGAGAGAAGCCCCAGCTCTCTGCGGTGGAGAGCAGAAGTGGGGAACAGCCAGCGGAGACCGAGCCCCACGGCCACCCACCACGTTTCCGTTCGGTCCCAGCGACGTCTGCCGTGGGCCTGCGCCATTGTTCGCTGGACTGTTACGACTGTTTCCAAGTGGCCTTTCCATTTAATCTTTTCACAAGGAAGCCTGATTCTTGTAACTAAGTTTTGCTCTTATAATTAAGTGATTATGCAACATGTGGTGCTGGAGATAGTTTACGAATTCCAGTTGGAGCATCAGCAGCCTGAAGCAGCATTTTCACCTGAGGGACACGCACCTCTGCTGGAGTACAGAATCTTCTAGGTGGTAACGACAAGGCACTATCTGATGTTCAATTCTGAAGTGAAAAATTGATTCCCTTACGTTTTTCTTTCACTTCTATCACTATTGAGGAGAAAACCTTAATCAGAGATTATTATGTCCTTACAGCACGAGGACACCTGGGAGTCTGCTTTTTAGACAAGGAATACGCCTTAAGTTCAATGCCGGGTACAAGACATCGTACCTAGTAATGCTGGTTTGTGTCCATTGTACAGTGTTGGTTTTATTGTTATCTCCCATTTGTGGCCAAGTTCTATTGAAATCATATAAAATTCTCGATAAAAGAAATGCATTTACTCAAGTTAAAACGGCGGCTGAGTTAGAAAACATTGTTGACGTAGATGCTATGTGGATGTGGCAGACTTTGTGGAGGCGGAATGGAAGTAACTGCGATGTGGACAGCGGGTTGGAGACGAGAATGATAATGGCAGTTAATGCAATAGCAGGTGGGGAGGAGCTCTGACTGACTGTTGCTGACACTGTGGTAATTTCTGCGAGTCAGGGAGTCATGGGGTCCTGGGAGAAGCAGCTGGGCAGGGGATAGGAGCCAGGTCCTGCAGGGCTTCGGGGGGCATGCTAATATGCTTGGACTTAACCAGCTGGGTCCTGGGAAGCCATCGCAGAATCTTAAGCAGCACAATGAAACCGTCAGGAAGGAGACTAAAAAGACACCGAGAATGACCCGAGGACACGAATGTTTCTCCAGAATGAGGCTGTGATCAATAGCAATGTGGCCTTTCTGTATTAGTTTCCTTGGGCTGCTGTAACCCATTACCACAACCTGAGTGGCCTAACACAACAGACATTTATTCTGTGATAATTTTAGAGGCCAGAAGTCTGAAATCGAGGTGTTGGCAGAGCTGATTCCTTCTGGAGGATGTGAGACGGGGACCCATTCTGTGCCCGTCTCTTGGCTCCTGGTCACTGTGGCTGTCCCTGGTGTGCTGCTACATCCAATCTCGGCCTCCACCTCCATGTGAATTTCCTCTCTGACTCTTTTAAGGATAACCCATCATTGATTTAGGGGCCACCCTAATCCAGAATGATCTCATCATGAAATCCTTACCTTAATTATACCTGCAAAATCTCTTAGTCCAAATGAGGTCACATTCTGAGGTTCTGGATGGACATATCTCTGGGGGTCGGGGGAAGCACTATTCAACCCACTATACTTACTCAATTAAGAATTAAGTTCACCATTTATAAAAGGTCAAATAATAATTTGGACTATATTTTTATGTTATTTATTAAACATTGGAGATATAACTCACATGCTATAAAATCCACTCTTTTAAAGCACACAATTTAGTAGTTTTTAGTATATTGACAAGGTTGGGAAGCTATTACCACTCCCTAATTCTAGAACATTCCCATCCTCCCCTCCACCATCCAAAAATAGTTCCATACCCATCAGCAGTCATTCCCCATTTTCCCTTTCCCCAACCTCTGGAAATTGCTATTCTTTTGTCTCTATGGATTTGCCTGGATGTTTCATATAAAGGAAATAATACAACATTTGGCCGTTTGCTTTTACCTTCTTCTGTGTGTTTTCAAGGCTCACCCATGTTGTAATCAGTATTTCATCACTGTGTTAGAATTCTCCAGAGAAACAGAACGAATGGTGTGTGTGTGTGTGTGTGTGTGTGTGTGTGTGTGTGTGGAGAGAGAGAGAGAGAGATTGATTGATTGATTTTGAGGAATTGACTCACATGACTTTGGAGGGTGGCAAGTTCAAAATCTGCAAGATGGGGCAGCAGGCTGGAGATCCAGGAAGAGTCCATGTTGTAGTTCAAGTTCAAAGTCTGTCTGTTTTCAGAATTCCCTCTTGCTCAGGGGATATCAGTCTTTCGTTCTATTCCAGCTTTCTACTGACTGTGTGAAGCCCACCCACATTAAGGAAGGGTGATCTGCTTTACTCAAAATGTAAATGTTAATCTCACCTCAAAATACCCACACAGAGACATCCACAATAATGTTTGACCAAATATGTAACCACCGTGGCCCAGCCAAGTCAACACATAAAATTAACCATCACAGTTCCTTTTAATGACTGAATAATATTTTACTATATGGATATACCCATTTTGTTTACCCATTTAGTATCTGATGGACATTTAAATTATGTCCATTTTTTTGGTTATTACAAGTGAGGTTATTATGAACATTTGTGTGCAAGTTTTTGAATGCATTTATATGTCTGTTGTAAAACCATCTTGAAGACCTTGACTCCTAGGCTATCCAAATCTCCCTCTTTAAGACCCAGGCAAAATATTTCCCCTTGAATTCTAGACCCATCAGCGCCCCCCACCACCGCTGGTGCCTAGTTCTGTCCTGGTCCTGGGCTCAGAGCTCCATTTGCTGCTCTTGCTCCTTGACAACGAGAATTCAGGCCGCCTTCAGCATTGTGATAAAATCTCATGTTTTTCACAAATTTTGGCCATAAATTCTTCTCAGTAAGACTCGATTAGTGTGCTTCTAGCTCTCCAAGCTGTGTTCCATCGCCTTCGGTAGAGAGTCCACTGTAAATGTTTTTCGAGTCTCAGCAGAAGGGCTGAATGTAGCTCCTCTTCTGTTCATCCAGGGTTTGAATTCAGCTCACCGATCACAGCAGCTTCCCTATTGCCGCGTATTTTCTCTGCACCAGAAGGGAACCTCTCTGTTTTAAAGGGAGATAACTTTGTCTTAAAATTCATATTTATTTCTTCCATGTAATTTCTCCAACTTGTAAAATGTTTGAAAACCTGCAGAATGTATTACTTAGAGGAATTTATATAATTTATAAATAAATATACATGTATACTCAGAAATTTTTACAGATAGGAGGCACAATCACTACATTGTGTATTGATCATGCATTCATTTCCCAAGTATTCATTTTGAAAAATTTCAAATATGCAATAATTGCAAGAATAGTATAATCAATAGTTTTTTACTCCTTATGTAACGATTTGTATAATAATTGTTAAGATTTTACTGATGGCTATGCTTTGCCTAATGGGTGGGGGGCTGTTTATTTTTCCTGAACCATTTCTAAGTAAGTTGTATACTTCACCCCTCAATACTTACCAGATATCTCTGAAGAACAAGAGCGTTCTTCTCTGTAACCACGGTACAATGGTCACATGCAAGAATCAACACTGGGACAGTAACATACTGGTGTCTAACATATAGTCATCGTTCAAGTATGGGTTTTGGTCACTTGGAATCCATGAGTGATCTCCAAGGCCAGTCCGTGTGGACCTGTACTTTTCTCAAGTGCCAATCCTGGTGGCATTTCACTGGCTAAAAAGCTGACTCAGAATTTCTTCTCCCAGCTGTTGCTGGCATTTTATGTCTTGCATATTTCCCAAGCTGCTGCAGTTGTTCTAACTCTTTCTTGAGAGCAAGTCACACAGCAGCTGTCACTTTCCCAAGGGATTGCCTCTCTCCTTCGTGGAACCAGTGCAGAAGTTTTGAACTTGTCCAACCATATCTACCATCAAATTTTCTCTGCCTGGAAAGAAATTTAATTTCCTAAGAAATGGTATGTGTTATAGTAGATGAACGTGGATTTCCCGTTCAGGTATTTGATTCAGGTGTTGACTCGGTCTTCCTCAACTTAGTCAAGTCACGCAAGATGTTATAAATCTGATTTTCCATCTGGATATCCATATAGTAGTCCATCCCAAGTAGTCACTTCTCCATATCACATCATTCTAATCTCAGAGTAGGTCCTACCATTCCTCTGACTTTTTAGTGGTATTGAAGGAAACTTCAGAGTTTAGATCTGGTCAGCTTGTGCTTCTTGCATCACAGTTCTTATACACAGTGAAGACATGCTCTAAGTCTGAGATGAGATAAAGATCGAAATCTCTGCCAGTAGCTTTCAAATATAATCTATGTAAGTCACAACCATCCAGAATCCTTCATCAATAAAGAGGCAGCAGTCCAGCAACTAAATGGTAATTGTTAGCTTTATTATCATTACTCAAAAGCAAAAAAAAAAAGGGGGGGGGGCGGAATACAAAGGATTTCATTCATCAGGAGCAGCAGTATTTTTAAGCACTTTTTCTCATTTCTCTTTCTCATTTCCTGGCTATATACCTATACCACCCCACAATTCCTTCTTCGGCCATTCCCAGACGCTCCAGAGAGCAGCTCCCACAGCATCGTTAACATACACTCATGGTTCTCCCCTTGTCTCTCAGCTCTTTAGCGAGTAGCTCAGTTTAGTCTTGCAGGGTTTCTCTGTCCCTCCTCCCTTTACCCAGATTCTGTCACAGGAACCTCAGGGTAGGAGTAGATGCCACAGGAAGACATCCTTCTTAGGAAGAGAGGGATGGGACGGAAGGGAGAAGACAGCAAACACTCATTATTTGGTTTCTTGATTACTTTCATACAGAATTTAAAAATGGTTTTCAACAAAATTAAAACAGAAAATTGTTTTTTTTTTCCTTTGAGAACATGCCTGCAGGCTTGTCTGGATTGATAGGCAGCTCTGAACTAAATTCTGAGCTCTTCTGGGCTTTGTTTGCTCTTTGTTTCTTCACTCCTTATCTGCTTGTTTACATGTTTCAAAGTAATTTATAGTGATGCTTTGAAAAAACTTCTTTGTAAATGCACTTTCTAGTAATAGCTTTATCAAAATGTAACTCACAGACTATAAAATTCACCCTTTTAAAGTGCATGATTCAGTGGTTTTTCAGTATTTTTGCAGAGTTGTGTAAACATCACTGCGATCTAATTTCAGATCATTTTCATCACCCCAAAAAGAAACCCCATACCTGCCAGCAGTCACTGCCCATTGTCTCCCACCAGCCCCTAGCCTTTTCCGGACATTTCATGTAAAATGAGTCATATGCTAAGTGGTCTTTCATGACTGACTTCCTTCCCTTAGCATAATGTTTTCAAGGTTCACCCATGCTGCGGCATGAATCAGTGCTTCATTCCTTCTTGTTGCCAAAATATATTCCATTGTGTGGACATACCACATTTTATTTATCTACTCATCAGCTGATGTCCATTTGGGTTGTTTTCATTTTTTTTTTATTATGAATATGCTATAAATATTTGTTTGCAGGTGTCATGTGGACGTAAGTTTTCAATTCTCTGGAGTACATATACCTAGGAGCGGAATTGCTGGGTCACATGTTAACTCTGCCTCTGACGTTCTGAAAGCCAGGAAACTGCTTTTCACAGCAGCTGCACCGTTTTACATTCTCACCAGCACTACGGGAGGGTTCTGGTTCTGCACCTCCCCAAACACTTGTTCTGCCCTGTCCTTTTTTATTATCATGCTCCTAGTGGATGTTCAGCAGTAGCTCATTCATATTTATTTTTAATGGTCAGTTGAAAAAATTTTGGTCTAATTATTGCAAACTACTTCAAATTCTTTTTTATTGTGGTAAAATACACAGGACATAAAATGGTTAAAATGGGAAATTTTAAGTGTACAATTCAGTGGTATTAAGTACATTCACAGTGTTGTACAGTCATCACCACTGTCCACTTCTAGAACTTTTCCATCATCCTAAACTGAAACTCTGTGCCATTAAACAGTAACTCCTCATCCCCCCAGCTCCTGGTCACTTCCATCCCACATTTTATCTCTATGAATTAGCCTTCTCTGGGTACCTTACATAAGTGGAATTATACAATATTTGTCCTTTTGTGTCTGGCTCATGTCACTTAATACAGTATCATCAAAGTTCATCCATGTGGTAATATGTATCAGAATTTCATTGCTTTTTACTCAAGTTCTTTTTGTAAACAAATCTGGAATGATTTTAAACACTAAGCTTATAAAGAAAATGTGCCTTGTACTCCAAGATACTCTGTGCTTTGGCTTTAAGATCTTGGGGACAGCTTCGCAGAGAGAGAGAGAGGCACACCCCCATCTCCTTGCTTGCAGTGGGATCGTGTGGCCACTTTTTGCCTTCCATCCTCACTGGCAAAATCAGAAGATGGTCTTCTGAAATGTTGACTGATGCAGGGTTTCCTGACAGCAGTGATGAAGACTTGCTGAAGGGAGTTTAGGTGGAGCTTCCTTGTGGTACAAACTAGAAGAGGAGACAGTTTGCTCTTCCGAATATTGCTAAGCCAGGCCTGACTCTCTGGAAGGGGCGGAAACTGCAGGTTGCTTTTGCCCAGGGAGCTCATGGAGCCGGTGGGAAAGTACCAGCAGACTTTATTTTAATATTTAACTCCAGAAGCACATTATGTATCATTTATCTCATTGATTTTCCAAATGATCATACTCCGGTATGTTGTTTATAAAGTATAACCTTCTTAAGACACGTGTGTTCAGGCCCCATGCTTGGCAAAGCCGGTATGACTGGGATGGCTTTCACTCTCTATTCATAAGAAAGTTATTAAGTGCATTCCATTGACTTCTGATGGGTCTTGTTTATACAGCTTTCCTAAATAAATACCAAAGACATTATCAGCGTTCTCTTAACTTCTTAGATTAAAACGTTGGAACAGACCAAAGCCATTGAAGACCTAAATAAATCCAGAGACATACTGGAGAAGATGAAGGAAAATGCTGAGAAAAAGTTAACGTCTGTCAAGTCTGAACTGGACACTGCAGAGCACGAGGCTCAGGAGGCTAAAGAGAGGGCCAGGAACATGATGGACATGGTGACCAGAGAAGCAAAGACCCTAAAGAAATCCCTGGAAGAGGCAGAAAAGCGAGAAAAGCAGGTGGGTCGAAATTTGGTGACAAAACCTCCTCCTTTAGAAAAGATAGGACAGTTCAAAGGCTTGATCATTCTTCATGTGTTTCTTCATAAACCATTTACGAAGCTATCAGTATCATTTCCACATCCCTGCCTGCTGTCTAGCATCTTCTTGTCATGAAAAGAACCACCATGATTTACTTTGCTGAGAAAAGTAATTCATGGTATGAACTGTAGAGGGAAAAAGATGCCTTATCCAAGCAATGGCAAGCCTGTGAAAAACCAGGTTCTGGTTGTGGAGAGGTTTTATTTTATTGTGTTTGCCAGTTGCCCCTGAAGTTTGCATTATCCCACATCTAACGGTTACCAAGACCTCGACCTCGGAGGTCAGGCTAAACCCTATCTCCAGCAGAGATCCGTTACAGAAAAGTCCCAGATCTCTCTCAGTGGCACCCAGACTTGATGGCCGACCAAACCCAGATGTAAACCATAAAACAGGACTCATTTGCGCGCTGGTTGCAAGGAGGGGAGTTTTATCTGAGCCCATCAGGTCAGGCAGAAAGAAGCACGCACCGGGCAGCCTGACCCCCTTGCTTTTGGCTTTCATCTCACGCGATTTCTGGAGCTCAGAAGGGCGTGGAGTGAACCCTGACCCTGGGCTGTTTCATTCTCTGTGGCCGCCTCTGCCCTGGCTCGTGTTCAGGCAGCACTGAGGAAGGCCAAACCAGGAGTGAGCGTTCTCAGGGGGAAAGCGCTCCCGAGTGAAGAGCGCCGGTTATAGGCGAAAGGACGGAAAGGACGGGCAGGAGGCGGGGCTGGCGAGGCTGTTCTGTTCCCCCAGTTGGACTCAGCACAGGAGAAGGTTGGGAAGAGAATGAGCACACGGCAGGAAGTTTTGGAAGGCAGTTCTGGATGCAACATCTGTCTTCACGTTGGATTGCACCTTTTCCAAAATGGAAGGTACCCCTAAGGAGGTGTTGCCCAGATACCCCTGATTTATCTGCTTCTGCTCTAGCCTAGAATCACCAACCAGTCTATGAGGATTTGAAGGGGTGTGAGGCTCATTTCAACCATTGTCTCCAGTCCTCACCTCTTACCCTCTTACTCCCATTTTCCCTTTTCTGATGGACTGGTAAGCTGACCAGACATCCTGTTAAATGGGACAGAAAACAACAGTCCTGTCCCATTTCAGATGGTACCAATGATCAGCCTAGACTCACTGGGCTAAGTTCAAGGTGTCAGCAGGCTGACCATAGGTACCATTTGAAATGGGGCAGGACTGTTGTTTTCTGTCCCATTTAAAACAGGATGTCGGTCAGCCTACTAATAGCAGTCCCAGGGAGTCCGACATTATGGCTTGTGACATGGCGATCTGTGTGATGGGATCTGAGCATCATTTAGAGGTCCTCCTGTTTTCATCAGCTCATACTTTCTTGCCATTTGTTCTTCCTTTAGTTTAAGGGATTCATTGCCCAGTTAACATTTCAGTGCAAAGGCGTGTATTGCCCAT
This sequence comes from Lyroderma lyra, assembly GCA_004026885.1. Lineage (NCBI taxonomy): Eukaryota > Metazoa > Chordata > Mammalia > Chiroptera > Megadermatidae > Lyroderma > Lyroderma lyra. The sequence continues at coordinate 61,233 of PVJL010005435.1, read as the reverse complement.
GGGCACAAGCACACGCACATTCGTAAAGCACTTCCGAGCGTGCAGAGCACGTGCACAGCCATCATTTCATTTGATTTGAATTTCAGGGCAGCCCGGGGAGGTAGGTATATGGCTATTCCCACCTGGAAGTGAGAAAATGAAATCTTAGAGAGGGCAGCGTCTCTTTCGTGGTTGCTTAACTGGGATTCTTGACTCAGTAGCCAATACGACACGGGTTGGCTCATCAGAAGAGTGGCACTGGAATCACAGAAGGTTGATGCCTGGAATGACTTTAGAGGTAATTTGGTAGGCCTGCCTTCTTTTTTTTAATACATGAGAGAAATAAGGGGAGAGAGAGTAAGTAACTCCCCCGGCTCACGCACGCCTGGTTTCCCATCGTCGTGTTGTTGCACTTGGCCTGCAGTAGTCGATGCACGCGCCCTCTCAGTTATTGCGTTTCTGTTTGATATTCCAGCTGGAGCACTTCAGGGAGCTGGTTTCCCAGATGCTAGGCTTAAGCATGACTAGCCTTGCTCTTCCTGACTATGAAATCATCAAATGTCTTGAAAGACTGATTCATGCACATCAACATCACTTTGTCACCTGTGCCTGCCTCAAAGATGTGACTGCCAGGCAAGACGGGCACCTGAAAGGCCACTTAAAAGTTCTTCATTGAACATCATGTCTCTCGAGGAATGTGGAACTAAGAGATGGGACATCATGCTCAATTTCACAAATTCTGAAAACCTTTGAAATTGGATTAGTGTGTGAATATCATATACTTTGGTGGTAGGGCGAGAATCCATCATTGGCAATAAAGAATCTCAAAGGTGCCAGCTGTAGGTAAATGTTCAGCACTGAAAATACCTGTTATTTCATTTGCTAACCCTTTGGGACCCAAAGAAATCCCACTAGGCTGCATACCTAGAATGGGAAACATTGGTAGGAAATGAACATTTATGGGGCCTCTCTTATAAACTGGGGGCTTTACTACCCAATTAATTCTTGTAATAACCACATGGGGAAGCTTTAAAGTTTTTATTTTATAACCTGTCTGGGGCTCAGTCGGTTAATACCTACCCACAGTTGCCGTTGGTTTGCAGCAGAACCAGGATGACCACCATGTTGACTCGATCAAAGGCCATGTCTTCTCTCTTCCTCCACGACCATCCTGTTTCTCTGACTCCCTGCGATTCTGGGGAAAATTGTCTACATTAATAAAATCAGTAATTACAGTCTGAAAGAACTGAGGTTTATGAGTGTAATCTATTTGTTTCTTTAAAAAGCAACCCACTTAAAACCTACAAGTTCTGAGGTCCTGTGAGAAGGTTAGCTGTTGTAAATGCTGCTCCCAGATCTCATTTGGTTATGATTTTTAATATTTGAACAGGGTTGATCTCAGTACTTTAAAAATGAAACCTTAAACGTGAAACCTGTAAGGGGAAGAAATCCTGTGGAATTTTATGCACCGGTGGATCAAATGCATTCACAACAAGGATACTTTTTCCAGATCAGGGTTCTAGTTTTAATTTCTCCCCCTTTCTGCCTTCCTTTTAAATTTCTATTCTGCAAATTTTTTTCCAGGAAATTCTTTATTTCGCTAAGAAAAGTGTGTTACTCTTTTGGGTGCTTATCTGAAAAGAATTTTTATAGTCCCTGAAGAAAGCGTTGGTGTCTAATTAAAGGAGAGGGAAAAGAATAGGCTGCAGCCAAGCTTTCAGAGAAAACAAAAATGCTAGAGGAAAGGAAGTGCTGTTGACACTTACAGGTTGGATGACAGGCCACACAGTGGGAGAGTGACCGAGGACCATGGCCGGGCCAGGCCATCTCTGCCCGGTATTCTCCTGCCTGTGTGAGGACCGTGTAAAGCAGCGTGTTTCACAACTGAGTAAACACACCAGTGCAGCCCTGACCGAGGACACGAGCTGGGGCTGCAACCGGTGGGAGGGGCAGTGTTGGCTATTCCTAGGGGGTCCCCTCATGGCTCTGGAGGTCCCCTCACGGATCCGAATGCAGTAGCTGCTCCTCGGGCCCACCTTCCCCTTGAGGCTCTCTGGAGGGTGTAGTTGCTGAGAGGCTGTGTTTCACCCAGGCCATCGAGAGCTGTTACGTGGGGGGGCCTGGGGTGTGGGACGGTCGTTCTTGTACATTCTCTCTGCTTTCATTTTCCAAATGTAGTCTTGTAAATAAACTTGATTTATGGTCTCTGCAAATTTATTTTCTACCCTATTCAAAGGTACATTTAACAGCAATACTTTAAAAACATACACTGTTATAATATTATTTTTCTATTTTTGACTTACCATTAATTTTTTTCTGGATTCATATATGAAGAAACTAAGAGTGGTCCCTAGTGATTAGTACTGTCCTTTTTCTTTACGAGGGCTGCCCGGAAAAAATCCAGCCTTAAGTGCTTCAATTTTTCATATCATATGGCTGGATACTTTCTGGACAGCCCTTGTATATGCAAAAGTTCAGGCCATGTATCTGAATATATGTCTCCCTAATATTCACAATGTATGACTCAAGCATAGGTACAATAGTCTTTAAAACATATAGAAACATTGAAATTGTTTGAATAGAATCCTAGAGAATTCTGGTAGAACAGGTGTAGGGGATGGGAAAAGAAATTCTGTTCATGTACGTAATCCATATGCACATTAACGGTTTGTCGTTTGGACGAATTGAAAATCCCTTTCAGCCATTTTTCTATTTTTGACTTACCATTAATTATAGCCATTTCCTTCCTTGTCAGGATCCCAGGTGGTCGTTGGCTTTCCCTCTGTCGTATTCATTCCACATCTGGCAGGCCAATGCCATGTTTTTGTTAGATTTTGTTCTTCCATAAGTCCACGTACATCCAACAAAAGGTGTTAGGTTGGTACGATTTTTCTAAATAGAATTTAAAAGTATTTAGCACTAACTCTTCTACCAAATACACTTGTGTGGTAATTGCCACTGAAATTATTATTCTGGACATTCTCTGAGACATTTATATGTATGCATAAAATTTAGACCTGATTTGTCTAAATTTCCCATTTTACCTTAAAGTCTGTCTTACAGATGAGTAGCAAGTGATTCAAGGTTAAGGGGGGGTGGGCTGAACAGCTGCTAACGAACATCTATATTATTGATTTTGCAATAATCCTTAGGACTTAGAAATGGAGTCTCATTTTCACAGGGGAAAAAAAATTTCATGACTATCTAACTTCCGCCCAGGAAGGCTGTGTCCACTTCATGCAGTGGCAATCTTACCCACATTATTCACTGCACATCCCACTTACCTTTTCATCAGCAAGGTGGGCCTGTAGGCTTCTCTTTCCTCTATGCGGCCTCTGTATTGTCATTCCTTTGCCTTTTTGCAAAACATCGCTCTCGAGGCTCCTGCTGACTGATACGTAACTTTCTTTTGGTTTCCATTGAGGTTACCTACCAACACCCTGTCAGTTCTTCCTACTTAAGACTGCTGTAGATGGTTCATAGGTGCCTTCTCTGTTCCCACGGAATATTGCCTTCATGTTGGGTGATTTTAATGCCCCTTAGTCAAACCCACGTAACACCCTATCATTAATTCCTTGGCTTTCTCAGCTCTCATACCTTTACTTCCTGTTGCTTCAGCCACTCACATCCTACACTGAAGTTCACAGAATTCCAATTTAGACTACCTTAAGCCAAAGAGAATTTGAGGGTGGGGGGCTTCAGTTGAAAGGTTCAGGGGTAGACTAGCTTCAGCGTAGCTAGATCCGGGGATTCAGAATTGTTATCTGGATTCTTTTTGGTTCTTTCCACTGCTTGATTTTCTTGTCTTTGCATGCTGGTCTCACCTTCTTCTTCTGCACACATGTTTCTCCATGCAGCCAGCAGAGAGGGTCACAAGCAGCTACATGGTCTTTCCAACTCATGAGCTGAGAAGGAAGAGAAGTGCTACTTATACCATCGTGGGAAAAATCGCCAAGAAGAGTCTGATCTTCTCTTGGTCGCAGATCCATCCCTGAACTCACTGATCTGCATCCCATGCCAACCCTCACAGTGAAGGTGGGGTGAGGTGAGGCTCCAGGATGAGCTGTTCAACCAGGACCACATGTAACGACAGAGAGTTCCCCAAAGGAGAAGCTGGACAGACACACAACACACATCTGTGATGCATTCAGGGTCCTCTCATCACCTGACACTTCACTTCTTAAATCTTCTATTAAGATGTCCATAATGTCTTATCATCCCAGACCTTTGTTTTTTACTCCCAAACAGCCATTCCTCATATTTTGTCCCCATTTGCCCTGCCAGCTTTCCCTCCATGTGGATTCCGTGTAGGTGTTATTGTTCATTTCTTCAATCATTCTCATCCTAGCACATTGAACTCCTCGTTGCCTTTCCCTTGTGTCCTTAAATTTGAATTAATCCCAATTACAAATGTTTCTGCTGCTCTTCCTGCCCCTGGGTGGGACTAGAGAAAATCATATAAAAATCACAGCTGAGTTGCATGTCAAATTCATGGTCTTTGATTTCATCTGTGCTCTCTGTCCTTATTGGCCATTCTTCACTGCTTTCTTGGTTAGATCTCACGGCCATTTTCCAAAATGACTATGGCCAATATTCTTTACTTCACGGCTCTTTCCCAGTCTCTTTCCTCTTCACTGTCAGCTGATAATCTCATCTCCTATTTCACCCAGAAAATAGGAGCCATTACGGGAAATGTAGCCTGATACGTGTTCACGCCCAACCATGCCTTTTCCCCTCTCTCTGTCTCAGGTTATTGTCTCTCTCTGGCTACTTGCATCCTCAGCAACTCAGTCCCACCAGTTATTTTCTGCTCTCTCAAATGTTGTCCATCCCCCCACTCCATTAGTGGCTTCTTTCCATCAGCATTTAAATATGTTTAAATCTCATTTAAAAAACATCACTCGCTCTGCTCCACAACAACTCTACGTAGAGCCTTACTTCTCTCTCTTCCTCTTCACAGCTGAACCATTTGAAAGTGTGGTTTATATTGCTGTCTTTCTGGTCTTAACCTTCTATTCATTTCATCATTCATTACAGGATGGCTTCTGTCTCCACTTGGCCAGCTCTCCTATTTTGGTTAGCAAATCTCTGCTAATGTTCAAGTGCTCGTATTACTTGAGCTTTTCGTAACATTTGAAACAATGGACCATTTCCTTTCTGAAACATTCTCTTCCATTAGCTTCAATGATATGACATTCAACTGTTTGGTTTTTATTTTTTCCTGACTCTCTGGGTTCTTGAGTTAGATTGCTTTAAGGTTGTAGGAAACAAACATAAAATGAGAGATTAATGTAATGGTAAGTGTGGTTGTAAGTATGGGTGAGGATCTTGACCTTGTTGACCTCAGGGAAGAATGGTCTACATCCTGAAAATGGGAAGGTCATTGGTAGTAGGAGAACTGAGGGGGCTCTCACACCTCCCTTCCCTTACCCGTCCCACCAATGCCGGTTTTCTGTGATGTGCCGAAGACTCAGATTCTCTGCCTCGGCTTCCAGTGCCTTGGCTGATGCCCTCATCACCTCTCCACTCTTCTTTCTACCTGCAGTTTCTACTTAGGCTTATTCTGGGCTCCTTGTCCATGTTTTCTAGTACCTCCTGACTCTTTCCTATGTCTTTCCGTTTCTGCTCCTACCACTATCTGCTCTTACTGTTTCTCCTCTGGAGGGAGGACCTGATGAATTGAATCTGTCACTCTTCAGTGTGAGGTGCCCCTGCTGAGCAGCACTTTTACACCATGTCACCTTGTAGGCCAGTGACAAGCCTGTAGATTGGGGTCCCTTAGATCAAGGGGCACCATTTCTGGTTTAGTCTAGTGGGGTCACAGGAGTGGCATCTCATGTCTGTCTTTTCAATGGGGGTCTGTTCTAGGTCTTCTTTTCTCACACTTTGCACAGTCTCCAGGGTATTAGCTTTTGATCTCAGGCAAGTTACTTATTTTCCTGTGCCTCAGTTTCCTCACCTATGAAATGCAGGTAATAATACCTAGCTGTTATGGGTTGAATTTTGTCCTCTCCAAAAGATGTTGAAATCTTAACTCCTGGTACCGATGAATGGGACCTCATTTGGAAATAGAAGTCTTTGCTGATGATCAAGTTAAGATAAGGTCATTAGGGTGGGCCCTATCTAATAGACCTATTGTCCTTATTAAAAGAGGAAATTTGGATACAGAGAAAGACACACACAGAGAGAGAACGCCATGTAAAGATGAAGGCAGAGATTAGGCAATGCACCTGTAAGCCAAGGAATGGCAAAGACTGACAGCACGAGGCGCCAAGAGGGAGGCCGCAGCAGACCCTCCCTCACAGAGCTCAGAAGGAGCCAGCCTGCTGACACCCTGATCTCAGACTTCTGGCCTCCAAAACTGTGAGATAAGAAATATCTGTGATTTAAGCCACTCAGTTTGTGACACTTTGCTAACGCAGCCCTAGGAAACTATGCCCTGTCTTAGAGGATTGCTGTAAGAACAAATAACATAAAGAATTTAGAAAATATCTCTTGCAACAGCATCACAGTGCCACTGCCCAGTCTTCCTTTCTTCCTTTCTTGCAGACTTTGTCCTGAGCATGCCATTCAACAGATCCCCTGCATTCAAATTCCCATTTTAGGATTTTTCCAGAAAACCCGACTTAAGACAGATTCATTCATTCTCCTTGAAGCTAGTCATGAAGGAAGGTACCAAACCATTTTGGTTTTTTCATCACGTAGTTTTATCAATCAGTCAGTCAATAAATATTTATCGAACACTTGGTGGTATAGGACCCAGAAAAAAACAATAAAATAAAACCTAAAATAAAGTTACTTGGTTTTCTGCTTTAAAAAAAAAAATTATTGTTAGATTTATTGGGGTGACATTGGTTAGCAAGAATTACATAGGCTTTAGGTGTACAATTCTATAGTGCATTGTCTATTTGTTTCATTATATGTTCAACACCCAGTGTCAGTTCTCTTTTCTTCACCATATATTTGACTCCCTCTCCCTCCTTTCCTACCCTCTCCCTCTCCTCTACCCCTCTCCCCTTACCCCCAGGTAACAACCAAACTATTGACTGTGTCCATGAGTTTTTTATTTGTTTGTTTGTTTTTTCTTTGTTGCTTTCAGTTTTATATTCCACATGAGAGTGAAGTCATATGGTTCTCGGTTGTTTCTGCCTGGCTTATTTCGCTTAGCATGATGATCTCAAGTCCATCCATGTTGACGCAAATGGCCCTATTTAATCTTTTCTTATAGCTAAGTAATAGTCCTTTGTGTACATGTACCACAGCTTCTTTATCCAGTTACATATCGAAGGGCACTTTGGTGGTTTCCATGTCATGGCCACTGTGATGATTCTTTTCAGAATTCTCTAGAGAGATTCATAATAAGGTTCTAGTATGATGTTGAGTAGCAAATAATATTTATTTTTCCACTTCCTATCAGTTTCAACAAGGTAGATGCCACTCTAAGTAAGCAAGAAGGGATTTACTATAGGGTGTTAAGTGGCTTACAGAATCACGTGAAGGCCAAAATAGACTTGAGGTTGAACTTTCCATAGCAATTACCGAAGGTATACCACAGAACTAGACCACCACGATGGCTGCTGCTACTTCTGCCATCGAAGCCAGTGGATCTGAATCCTGTGGATCCTACAATGATCTGGAAGCTTCCACCTTTGGGGTGCTGCCACCCCCCCTGCTGCTAACTCTAAACCTCATGGTACTTGCTACCATCTGGACCAGGAAATGGAAACCTTGTGTCTTGCCATGGATTGTTAGCATATGGTGGGTCCTCTGCTAATGATACCACGAAGACTAAAAGTGTCTACCACGTGCTTGCCAACAGAAATAGAGGTGGCAGTAAAGGTGGGACCACTGCCATCTTCCAGATCTCACACTTGGGCATTGGACTGGTCAAACCCAAATTACACTGGACTTTTTTTCTGAAGGGGTTCTGGGAAACACAGTATTTAGTTTCCAAATGTTAGAGACACAGAAAGGCATACTAAACCAATGTTTTTCAAACTTTTGGAATATTGACTGTAAAATGTATTTGCCTCAGAGATATATATAGTCAAGTTCATGTCTACCTAGAATAAAAGATTCACAAGACAATGTGATGCCCCCTGATGACTTCTCTTCTAGTCTCTGCTGAGCAATTCTGTGCTACTTGAGGCTACTCCACCCCATTAAGAAATGCTGGTCTTGACCCACTAAGTAGTTTTTATGACTGATTAATGGATGACAATTAGCAGTTTGAAAAAAAAATATGGCACTACAAGAAGGTAGAAATGGATGTTGAGTGCCAATGCACAATATCTACTATACTATCCTGTTCCCTCCCTTGCTCCTGAATTAACAAGAAGGATTGAAGGCTGTTCACAGAAGGGACTTAGTAATATGATGTAGTGTATAGTGGACTGATGATCAGGAGAGTGGGTTCTAGTCCTTGCAGCAGTAGTTTCTCTTTCTAAGTGTGAGTACGCTAAAGACTCGATTGACACTTACCTGGGAAAGTTGAGAAAAAAGATGATTGGTACCTTGCAATTTTAGTAGAGGGCAGATTAAGCTCACAGGAATGTGCACTTGTGGCAGATGCACTTGTGGATCAACTGTGCTACTCCTAAAAATTATTAATTGGCTTTAATTTAGTTCCTGGTTATGCACGTAGGTGTAAAACCTAGTAATTCGTTCTGAGAGCGTGACGGTATGCACTGAATGTGAAGTGTATGATTAGTTCACCTGCCCCTTGTCTGGAAGGTGATTGTTAATGTCACCCTTAAGGTGTGAAGACTTTAATCCCTTAATGTAGAGCTTTTAGTAAAAGCTTATACTTGCCAATGATTGAGGCTTTCAATAAGGGCTTTTTTCCCCTAATGTGGTGTAGATTTGAAGATAATTGGTTTAAAAAAAAGCCTATAGCGAAGGCAGAACAAAACATTTTAAGAGGTACCCATCCTGTGCCAAATAGTGTCCTGTGCCAAATAGTGTACCAAGCATTTTTCACCTATAATAACAACCATAATCCTCATGGCAATCCTTAAAGGCACAATTATGATTCTTATTTTTATGGATGAGGGGGAAAAAAGGTTAAGTGATTAAAAGAAGCCCCCCCACCCCCAGGGTCTTTACATGAATGGATGGAAGAATGTGGAATTTGCACTCCTGGAAGACTCACAGCTCTTGCTTTTCCTACTGTACCAGAACGCCTGTTGCTTTTGTTGTTTGGTTAAGGTGTGTAAGGTGTGTATAAGTACAAAAATCCTCAAAACAGACTTTTTTACAGAGACTGAAATTGTTGTATTTCAGAAAAAGAGGCATTCTAATGGGTCCTTAAGCTGCCCCTTTTGTAAACGTTTCCTAAGGCACACCTTGGACTTTATAGGACCTCGTTATCCACAGCGATGGGAAATGGTGACGTTTTTCTGGCAGGTGTCATTTTAGTTTCATAGCTTCCATGATTTCCCTTTGTTAGTGGTCATGTTTAAATGGGCTGGAAGAACTTGTAAGTAGCAGAAGTTACTCCCCTGGGCACCTCCTTTCTGTAACTTAGCGTAGCCGGGCATGCACGGGGCTGTGTGCCTGTGACAGTGTGAGGAATGCCGGTGGAGCTTCGGAAGCACGTGCCAAAAACCTCCAAGGTGGTTTTGCTTCTCTAAACATTTGACTCAACTCAATATTTGTTGTTGAATTGTTCCTCTTTAGCAAAAATACATAAAATGAAGTAAATTATTAGGCTAAAAAGAGCACACTTCAATGTGACTCTTCACCCAGGCAATTTGATTTTATTACCCTCAGTCCAGAGGTTGAGCTGACATGTAAACCGACAAGATATATACTACATGGCTAAGGGGGACATATTTCACGGAGTTTTGAGAATCACGTTGCGTTTTATTTTTCTTTTCCTGGCCAAGTAGCTGATTTAAAGCTTTTCTTTGATTATTTCTTATAAGTAAGCTAATATGTAGTCGGTGTGTAGGCCTTCGAAGTTCCTCCTCAAAGATAAGGAACCACTATGGACACTGAATGTCCCACAGAAAGGCAGTTTCCAAAATTCTGGAAAGCACTTAATATGCCTAACGACAGTTCCCCTTTATTTATGCAGCTGAGCTCTTTGTAAGCTTTATCTAATTTAATCTTTCCCTCTCTGAGGCAGACACTGTTACTAGTCTCCTTTCAAAGCTGAAGAAAACCGTCTCAGGGAGGTTAGGTGACGCCTGTCAGATCACACCCCTGGGTGGTCTAACCCGCGCCATTCCAACGTGGTCTTCCACCTCAGCCACGGAGGGACTCATTGCCGGGTGCTGATGGTGGGTACCCAGCCAGGGTGTGCCCTGTCCTCACTGAGAGTGGGAACTCTATCTGCACATGTGGATTAGTCTGTGATGGGAGTTTAGATGAATTGGACAAGGAGGAAGGCTGTCAGCTCAGCCGAGATCTGTCTTAGTGTTCACAGCCTGCTTTGACTCACCAGTTTGGGAATTAGGATGACCTACTCAGTGTTAAACGTTAATTTTTAAAGACATGCCACTGTCACCATTTGTTTTGAAGTCTGATAACATGGGGATTAAGAATACGGACTTCGGAGCTGTACTCATTGGACTCTCATCTGAACTCCACCTCTTAACTGTTTGCTTTTCTCTCCAGGCGTCAGTTCTCTTGTCTAACATGAGAATTGTAATGGTACCAATATTCTAGGGTTGGTATGAGGGTTAGGTGAAATAGTAAATATGAAAGGTGTAGTCCAATGGTACTTCGTAATTGTCAGTACAAGTATATACATATTGAAACGTACCTTGGGGCTTGTCCTCTTGGAACCCAGATGTCGTGTAGGGAAGGCTAGACCCAGCTAGTCTGCTTCGAGAAAGATCCTAAGACCACATGGAGAGAGAGGCCCCAACATTCAGGGTTCCCATTGAGCCCAACCCAGAGCCAATTTTCCAGCTGAATGTAACCACTTCGAGGACCCTAGTAATGAACAGAAGGACTGCCCAAATAACCCACAGAATCATGAGCAATAATAAATCAATGTTTTAAGCCACTGATTTTTTTTTTTTTGGCGGCTTGCTGTGCACCAATAGGTGATTGAAACACCCTCTGCAGTGCCTGCGTGACACTGTGAAACATGACCTTTTACCAAACCTGTGTAATGAAAATACAGCACTGGTATTATAATCCCAATAGCAAAGGGGCCGCTGTGGGGTAAGAGAGGAGTTTTCAGAGTTCACAGTAGCACCTTGCAGCACAGGCCCACGTCCTGTCGCCAGAAGTCCATCAGAAGGCACCTGGGGTGCTGCCAGGACTCCTGCCTGATGAGAAAGCCATCACTGTGGCCCACAGGCACTCTGACTGCCGTGCCACGATAACTGCAAGTCACATACCCGTTTGCCAACAAAACCAGCATTTACAACAGAAAAATAAGACAATTTATAATTTTCAGAAACAAATGTTTTATTTGGAAAATGTCAGTTCCAATTGCACCCTAATGGTGTTTTTCCAAGACATGTGGTTAGTAAGAAGAGTAGAAAAAGGACCTGGGTTATTTTAAGAGAGCTTTAGAAGTTGAGTAATGATATTTCAAGGGATATGAGCTTGTTTGCAGTGTGGCTGCCGAATGGATGTCACTCACTCTTGCTGCACGGGCTGACTTCTAAGTCCACGCAGCAAACACGGCTACTGCGCTTCCCTTTGCTGAACTGCTTTTCATTCAGTGCATTGGAGGAAATGAATTGATTGGCTTGGACATCGGAGAGGATTATAAATCCTCAGGGGAAAAATACATTTAATTCATGAGTAGGATAGAATAAATAAAACAAATTTAATTTTGAATGAACTTTCTTTTTTAAATGGACTTTTCAAAGAGCCATGAAAGGTACCGAGATTCCCATAGATTATTTCCTCCCGGCACCGGTACAGCCTCCCCCACTTTCAAAGTCCCACACCGGAGTGGTACATGTGTTATGACTGATGAACATACACTTAAAACTGCTGTCATCCATTGTTTACATAAGGTCATTCTTGGTGTTGTCCATTCCGTGGGTTTTGACAAATGTGTAACAACATGTGGCTACTATTACAATGTCACATAGAGTATCTCCAATGTCCTAAAAACTCTCTATGCTTTGCCCATACATCTCTCCTCTCAACCCCTGAAAACCACTGACTTTTTTATTTGTTACTTTTTCATAGATTGCCTTTTTCCAGAATGTCACAATGTTGGAATCATATAGTATATAGTTTTTCTAAATTTGCTTCTTTCACTTAGTAATATCTATTTCCTATTCCTCCGTGTCTTTTGATGGCTTGATAGCTCATTTCTGTTTAGCTCAGAATGACATTCCAGTGTCTGGATGACCACAGTTTGTTTAACCATTCACCTACTCATAGGACTTCTCAGTTGCTTCTAAGTTTTGGCAGTTTTGATTGACAGAGCTATAAACATCCACGTGCAGGTTTTTGTTTGGACGTGTTTTCACCTCCTTTGGGTAAATACTAAGGAACATATTAAGAGTATGTTTAGTTTTGTAAGAAACTTCCAAACTGCCTTCCAAAGGGGATGTATCCTTTTATATTCTTACTAGCAACATATGAGAGTTCCTGCTGCTCCACGTCCTTGTCAGCACTTAGTTTTGTCAGTGTTTCAGATTTTGGCCATTCTGATAGGTGTGTAGTAGCATATCATTGTTGTTTTAATTTACAATTCCCTAATTACATATGATGTGAAGCATCTTTTCATATGCTTATTTGACATTTGTATATCTTCTTGGATGAGGTTTCTGTTCAGATCTTTTGCCCATTTTTTAAATTGGGTGGTTTGTTTTCTTACTGTTGACCCATAAGTTCTTTGTATTTTGGATAACAGTCTTTTATGAGATAGGTCTTTTGCAAATATTTTCTCCCAGAATAGTTTTCTTTCAGGTAAGAATCTTTGTAATATTTAAATTAATCTCAGAATTGTGTAAACAACAAGAAAAAAGAAGTTAAGAACAAATAGAGATATACTCTCTATCATGATTAAACTTTGGGCAAAGCATAGGTAAATTGTTGGTTCTACAACAAATTTGATAATTTTATGTGAAGGAGAGAATATAATAAAAATTTTTGTGAGCTGCAAAAATGTAGTTATGAAATTTATCAGAGAATAGTAATCTACTAAAGGCTGAGACATAGGGAAACTATAGAGAAAAGGGAAACTTATTGGTGTATTTCCATTATTTTGCTGGTATCGCAGTGTATTATAGTTAATTGTGTGCCTGTCTCTTCCATGAGACATAATATCTTCCAGATATTTGAAGCTTCATTGCCTCTGAGATAAGACACAGCAACCTTCAGTAAGTGTTCCTTGAATGAATAAATGTACGAATGAATGTATCCTAACTTTGGATACATAAGCATATTCAAAGTTTCTATGAAATTGGATTTGTCAGAAACAATTTTAAATGTTATTTGGTGACTAGCCTGGAGCACTAACATATCTGGGGACCAATAGTGATTGAGAGCCTCGACTTTGAAATCAGAGATCCAGCTCCAAGTCCTGATTGACATTCAAGCTTTGTGATCTTGGGCAAAGTTTTTTTCTTATCCTTAGCAGTAAAATGGGACCCAAAGTATGCCTGTCTGATAGGAGTGCCTGTGAGAATTAAATAAGAATATACAGGTGAAAAGTGCCTGGCATATGGTAGGGACTCAACAGATGTTAGTCATCATTATGTTAAGTAAACTAACATGATGCACAAACAACAGTAAAACCGTGTTTGCGCAAGCCAAGGGAGGAGTGCCAAACCTCACTGGTGGGGGCATGAACCCCTGGAATCCAGACCCATGTATTGAGCTAGTGGATCTTTTTGCTGACATTTGTCCTCTGTAGTGTGACTGGCCTTAGGCCAAGGATGTTTGCACTTAAGGATCCCTTGTGGCACAGGGTAAAGGGACAAGACTGTGGGCCAACATCCCTCCCAGATGGCTGCCTGTAGTGACTCACGAGTCCTTATAACCCTCACAAGGCCCCTGCAGAACTCTGAGACCCCAACTCCTGGGACTCAGATTGGTTCATAACAACCAGTGATCTCTTAGTTTGCTTTCAACGGGCATCAAACCCCAAAGAAAACATTGTTGCTGCAATGATTACTAAATCCTACTCCACAGTTTACTCCATGGTCTAATAAGGAAGAGAGCTAAAGGTGACAAGAAACTAACTGTCAGAGTTATTGATGTTTTTGCTGAGGAAACCAAAATGTGCTTTTGGTGCTATTAAGAATTGATGTGCAACTCGTGTAGTATTAAGAGGCTTCCCTGGAGAGATACTAGGAGCAGATGAGTGACAATGGGCAGATAAACAGATGATCTTATCTTCAGTAAATGTGTCCATGAAAGTGAGGCTCCTTACGTGGAAAAAGAACCAGCACATGGCCTGGGTAGAGTTCTTTGGTTTCAGGTGTGGTCTTTACAAAACCCATTGTCTGGTTATGAGTCTCAAGGACAGAAGCATTTACGACATACAAAGCATGACAGCTGGGTTCTTAGCACTCCTCATGAGCTATCGGCCCCCTTTGTCCATCCTGCTCGGAAAACACAGGGGGCTTTCCCTCCTGATGCTGGGTCACACCGGCTGCAAATTACACACCACAGTGTGATGTATATTTGGCTACATCTAGATAGTGGAGTCTATGTGTGTGTTTCTTCTTGTTTATCTACTATCTATCTATCTAGCTATCTATCTATCATCTATCGTCTGTCTATTCATCTGTCATCTATCCTGAATTAGTCCTCCCTTACCTATTAGAAGGTTTACTGGAAGTAGGTATTCTATGGCTCCTTCTCTGATAACCATGCAGCGTTTGTCTGTTGGTTAGTGGAAACCGAACCCCCAGATAAATGTGATTTCTTTTTTGGGGGGGAGGGTAGCTCCCTGGCTGGGAATCGAACCCAGGCCGTGGCATTGAGAGCACGGAAGCCTAGCCACTACACCACCAGGGAACTCCCTGATAAATGTGATTTCTTTGCAACTGTGATCTTTGAAGGAGTTTCTAGATCTTGCCTCTGCAGCACGTGCCGTTGTGTGCATTGTCCCTAGAGCCTCTGATGCTGCCCAGCAACCTGCAGGAAGAAAGAAGAGAAGAATTGCTCTCAGCTGAATTTTAAAAACATATAAACAAACAAACAAACCTATGTTTTCCATGAAAATAATATATGAATAGATTCTCCTCATGAATATTAACAAAAACACATGCCTTTCAAATGATCATACCTAAAGCATAAAGACACACAAAAACAGAAAATGCAAGGATGGAGTAAATGAACAAATATTAACCAAAGAAAAGCTGGTGTAGCTATATTACTATCAGACAAAACTCACTTTAGACAAAAAGTTACTAGTAATAAAGGTAATACATTAAGTAAACATTTCAACTCACCAAGATGATATAGCCAGTTCTTACCATAAATATATATAATTAAACTGTCTCAAAATACATGAAGCAAAAATTGAGAGAACTATAGAGTGAGGTATAAGAATTGGAAAGGAAGAAATATACTCATCAACAATATGCTTTATTTACATAGAAATCCTAAAGCATCTTCAGAAAAATTAGTAAATTAATAGGAGTGTTCAACAATATGGCTGGTTATAAAATAATAAACAAAAATCAATGTCATTTTGGTGCATTAACAAAACTAACTGAAAAAGAAGACACTAGAATAACATTAGAGAATATTAAGAGCCTGGGAATAGCATAAAATGTGGAAAGACTTGTTAGAGAAGAAATCATGGAACTTTCTAAGAGATATTAAAGAAGGCATAAAGAGTTCCATCCATAAGAAGACAATATTTTGAAGATGTTAGTTCTCAAATTGCTGTATAGTTTCAATGAAAATCCAATCAAAGTCCCAGTGTTTTTCATGACACTTGATGAATTGACTATTAAATTTCTGTGGAAAAGAGAGAAGAGCAGTTAAAACATTTCTAAAGAAGCAAGTTACAGAGAGTGTCTTGTCCTTTCAGGTATCAGGATTTATTGTGAACCTATCATAATCAAGGCAGTATGGTCTTGACATAGAAATTAATGAATTGTCCAGTAGAATAGTTTTGAGAGTCTATATGTTGAAGTTCCTTACATAACAGAGGTGGCATGCTCGATCACTTGGAGGGATTATTCTACAAATCAAATTGGATAAAAATGAATATCTACATGGAAAAAGGTAAAATTGGAATTTGGATTCCTACCTTATACCACATACAGAATTCAACTCCGGATGTCAAACCCTAAACTTTAAAACTGTTTGCAGAACATTTAATGAATGCATGTATATATTGGACTCTGGGTAGGGAAAAATGTCTTTTTAAAAAAGGGCTAACTATAAAAGAAAATATTCTCATTATTTAAGAAAAAGTCTTGGCTAGCTTGATAAGTATGAATTACCTGTCATTGGTTAATTTGTATTTGAATATTTTTGAATATATATTGAATACTTTTTTAAGTTCTTTCACCATTTAAATTTCTTTTGTCAATGGATGGCTGATTTTCTCCTGTGATATTTGTTCCTTATTTATTACTGAGAACTTTATATTAAAATCTCTTTGCCTACTACATACTTAGTAAATATTTTCCTTCATTTGTGGTTTTACACTGAGCTTTGCTTATGGTATTTTTTGGCTATACAGAATTTAATAGGCTTGAGAGCTCATAAACAGATCTGGACATGAGTTGAAGTTTGGTATATGAGAGAGGTAGCAGAATAGATCAAACCTGTCAATACTTTCTTATAAGGAGTTTGCTTAGAAAATCTCTCCCAAGGTTATACTTATTTTTTTTCTATTACTATCATTGTTTTTTCATTAAAAATGAAAACCAACCTGGGTTTTTTATTTATGCTTTATAGTATAGGTAAAAATTGTCATCTCAAAATTATTAATTTTTTCCCAATATATTATTTCAAAATAATTTGTTGCATTAATCTTTTTTCCCACGGGGTTGAAATGCCATCTTTATCATACACTAAATTATTAATGTACTTAGCCCTTGTATTAGTTTGCTGGGGCTGTTGTAACAAACACCACAGACAGGGTGGTTTCAAGAACAGAAATTTATTTTCTCACGATTCTAGAGGCTCGAAGTCCAAGATCAAGGTGTCAGCAGGGTTAGTTGCTACTGAGACCTCTCTCCTTGGCTTGTAGATGGCCTCCTTCTCCCTGCGTCTTTATGCTGTCTTTTCTCTGTACCCATCTGTGTCCAAATTTCCTCTTCTTACAAGGATACTGGTCACAATGGATTAGGACTGACCCTAATGACCTTATTTTAACTTAATCACCTATTTAAAGAGCTTATCTCCAAAGCAGTCATATTCTGAAGCACTAAATAGATAATGAAGTTTGGGGGGGGGGGACACAATTCAGTCCATAACAGTTCTGTTTTAAACTTGTAATTCAGTTGCACTAATGAACTGTTTTTGCTGTATCAATCTTAGTTTTATAGCACTGCTTAACAACAAATTTAGGGTCACTCTCTTCTTAGTTCTTTTCAAATATGTCTAGGCTATTCTGTATGTGTTTATTCTTTCACAAGGCTTTAATTTAGAGACTGCTTTCGGAACTCTGGTTACATTTATAATATTAAGTTTCTGAGTCTATAACATTTAATATTTTTAAGACCCTCTATACATTATGTATATGATTTTTTTTTTTTTTGCTTTCATGAGTGGGATATTTTACTACTTCCATTATTCTGAACTGCAGATAAGACAGTAGGAAAGCTTTTATGTTCCTTGAATGTTTGAGTTTATGAAGAGAAATTACTTTGTAGTAAGGTTGTAATAATTTATATTTCCACTGGCAGTGTGCCAGAGTACTGATCTCCTACATCATCTGCACCATAAATATTATTTTAAAAACTTGTAGCATTATAGTTTTAAAAATTTATAATTCTTTGATTACTAGTGAGATTGAGATTTTAAAAATTGTTTGTTGGCTTTCAGTATTTTGTCTTTTATAACTCTTTTACTAGTTTTCTATTTACATGTTCCATTCAAAAAATAGATTTTAAGAGCTCTTTATGTATTAAGGATATACTAATCTGTTGTTCATTATGACTAGCATTTTGCAAGATCTCTTTTCTAAATGTAGGGTTTGAGCTCTAAGGCTCAGAATGCAAGGTGGTTTCTTGCCATACCACTTTTTTCACGAACGTGTGCTGTATCTACCAGGAACCCCGGGGACACTCAGCATTCCCTTCACCACAAAGAGCATTTTTCTTTGTGGTAAAATTACTGGTGGTTTTGGTGACAGTTGTTATATGCTGTCTTTCAGTAAACAGAATTTATGTAAAAGGAAAAAAATGACTCTTCCAGATATGCTATTGATGCCTAAACAAACTGTGTTAGCTTCATCTAGAAAAATATTTGGTTAATAGAGTTTATTTTGGTAGATTCTAAGGCTTTGATCAGCCAGATAAAGGAATTTAAATATCTTCAGAATCTGACACCAATCTATTTGATTAGAAATTATATTCTCTGGCTCTCAAAGAAAGTAAGTTTTATTTTTTCTACTCTATTAAATTTACCTCACATAATGAAATATTGTAATTGCTTGGAAAAGATGTAATCAGACAAGATCAGGCATGTTCAGTGTGGTATGGCCGTAGACCGGAAAAGATGGAATCAGACCAAGGCTTCACATAATGGGTTAACGTCTTATCAGGCAGAAAGAGCAATTGTTTCTTACAAGCTGATGCCGAGACATGGATGTGGGATGTACGTGGGCACAATGGTTGAGGTGTTCAAGGACTTGATACACGATTCCAAAATTTTCAGAGCTCCTAAATTATGATGACAATCTTTCACATTAGGAGACTATTTCAATTATCAAGGAATTAGCACCAAACAAACTCTTCACCTATATTAGTGTATATCTTATCTGCAGGGAACATATTTTATTTGTTTGAATATATATATTTTTTTGTCTATTAGGGTAAGATTTTAGATTTAGGTTATAAATAACTTTAATGTTGTATAGAAATTTAAAATTGTTTGAAAATACATAACAAAATACAGATGAATTTCAAAATTTAAGATCAGCTGCACTGTGGAAAAAGGAACATTACTCAAACTGGACAACTTCTCAAGATAAAAATCTTTAAAAACTTTATCCATTATATTACGTTGAAAATTTACAATTTTTTGGAAGTTAAATGTTTTGGGTGGTGATTATATTCCATAGATGTTCATGATCTCCATACCTTTCTAAGCAAAATTAGTTTTTTGGGGGGGAAAGGGGAATTATTCATAAATTTGATTGTTAAATAATATCACTGCACTAACAGTTTACTGGAGTGGTTCGACCATGTGCTTTTAAGTTTTTGTTCTTTATGAAATGTGTTAGGTGAGATTTTCTGCCTCACTGATCAACTTTTTGTGCTAGTTTTTTGATCCCTGGATTTAAACATTATGTATTTTTTTCTCCCTGAGTTTACCTCAGATCTGAAAAGACCCTAGAAGAAATAAGCAGGAGTTTAGAGTTATGTGTTGGAGTTTAGAGTAGATATGATATGTGTTAGATTAATATGTATTCAGCTTTAAAAAATGACTTACTGAAATTCAGGTTGTACTATATAAATTTTCTGGGTTTGCATGCAAAACCTGCAATGATTTTCATATTGTTGAGTCTTAACTCTTTTGTGAGGTATTCGCAAGAAATTCCTAATGACTAGAAAATTATTTATTCTTTTCCTTCATCTTAAATTTTTTGTTTTAAAATATTTTTTCAATATTAGAGTAATATAAGCATATTCCAAAAAAAAAATTGGAAAATTTTGTAGTCCATTTTTTTAATGGATTTGTTTTACAGATTTATTTTTATGCTGTGTTCTATCTCCCCAGTTAGATTTTAATCATCCAAGACATGTACCTGATTGCATACTTCTTAGCAATTCTCCACATCACTCACCCATCTGTGCGGCCACCACCAGAGTCCTGTGTGCAGGAGCCACTCAGGAAATATTTGTTGATGGTCCTGATTATGGTATGCTAAAATTGGCTTAAGGTAACTTAAACTTTTGTCAATAAAATTCTGATTCTGAAATCCTTTTTCCCTTCTGCATTTCTGAACTCCGAGTTTAAGGAATTATTTTATAATCCTCACACACAATCAGCGCTGCTGTTGGCTGCTTTCATGAAAATTGCACGTACTAATGCTCCTTATGTATAAAAATGGTGGATCCCCCTATGCACAAAGCACTATTCTAAGGACTGTTGTTTATTGCAATGAGTCTATAACAGTGTTTTCTTTCTTCTCCGTGAAAAAGTCAGATGCCAATATTAAATCTATACTTATAAATATGTGCTTTTAACATTGTTATTTAAAAATAATATAATAGTAGATATATTAAGTACCTACTATGTGATGGGCACTGTTCTGAATGGACTAAAGTTATTATCTCATTTAATCCTCATCTAATCTGGCAGGGAAGGAATATTATTCTTGCTTTACAGATAAGAAGTTCCAGCCTTAGAGAATTTATTTGTCTAACTAAGACCACAGAGCTACTAAAGCAGCCAAGCCTGAATCTAAATCCAGGTTTTAAATACCATAGTACAGATGTGCATAGGTAAGCTAGCTCTTCATATTGAGAGCCAGCCTGGGACCTTCTAAAGGGAATTCAAGGAGCTTGAATATGGAGAAATGCTAAGGCAGTACTGACCAGCAGAGGGGTGACTAGAACCCCAGACCCATTCAGTCCCAGGGGCACGTCTTTTCTGTATAAACTCCACCAGCAACTCCCCACTTTTCTGGTTCCATTGTTTATCCTGTAGACTTCGTTCATGAAATGGTTTCCCATTTGGTTTGCCCGGTGATGCAAATGTCCCAGCCCTCTTTAGCACCGTGTTTCCCGTGGCTAAGGAGTGAATGGGTATGTGGATTTACCCGTAGGATGCTGTGAGCCCTCCTAGGAAAGAAGGCTTCACTCCCCAGGCAAGGTCTGGGAGTTAGACCCTTGATAGGACTAAGTCATCAAGGCAAATGTCTTCCTTGCTAACACTGCAACCTTATCAATTTCTTTCTGTTCAAAGCAACAATCAAAGCTTTAGAGGGTGAATCTCAACTAAGTTAAAAAAAATGTGATGTACACATTAGCTCATAATGTTTACCCCTAACATTCATAGCAGACTATGGCTGATCATGAAAGCCAAATTAAGGAAGCAATAGGTGTAGAAACAAAGGAACTGTCAGGCATAATGTGTCTTTAACACATTACTACTCACAGTTGCTTATTTAATATGGTACAAAGGATAACAATTACTAGTACTTCTCTATATGCAATATGTCCACCTTATAATAGACATGTCTATGCAGTCATCAGTTTAGCACTTTAGAATGTAACACTTCCAAAGAAACCTAAACACTCACCTGGTGGATGACATGAACAATGTACCTATTCTATGGTAATACATAGAACTCCCAATAAATGCTGCATGGGACTTGATGACTTTTCTCTGGCACGTTCAGTGAACATACCCGTAGCACAGCTTAGACACGGTGAGATAGTGTAGTTTGCGCTCCCAAACTCTCAGCTTTGTTAGCTAGTGACTTTACTTCTCATGTACTTGATGGTTTTTGTGTCAAGTTCAGTACAGCTGTTAATCAGTACAGTTCAGTGGCCGAGCTTTGAGATGGAAAGACCCGTGTTCTGACTCCACCTCGGCCACTGTTAGAATGTGACTCTAGTAAACTGTGTGCCCCTTCACGCCTCAGTTTCCCCATCTTCAAAACTTCATTTATGGGGTTAAATGAAAAACAAATGTAAAATTCATCACAACATAAATTTATGCAAAGAGTAGCAAGTCTCAGAAGAATACATTCAGTAGGAATCTAGTCGTACAAATTTGAAAGAAGGCAGAAGCATCTTAAAAAAAAATCATAAAGAAAAAGAATAGAAGCAAAGTTCCAGGTAGTGGTTATCTGGCCAGGGAGCAGAAAGAGCACTAAAATGGGGGGAAAGCACTGGCATTGTATATTTTGGAGAAATTCCAATTTTTTAATTGCACAAACTATATTTTGGCTATTGTTTTCTTATTGTAATTTAAAAAATACATATATGCTATGTAGACTCTTTCACTCACAATACGTATGTATTAGTATAACTGATACACATACGTACGCACATTGGGTCGTCCCAGTACTCTGCCTCCTTCCTGAATGATGCTGCCGGCAGCTCCCAGGACAAGGGCTCTTATCTCCTGACTGTGCGTGAGACAGTCCCGAGGCGCTTTAAAATATATACTGATGCTCAGGCTCCACACCTACACATTCTGGTTTAATTGATTTGGGTTTGGGCCCTGGCATCAGTATTTTGTATAAAAGCTGCCCAGTTGATTCTCATGTGAAGTTAATTAACATTGACCAATACTGAGATGACTTTATAAAAGCTAGTGCAATCAAAGTACTCCCAGCCTCACCGTTTCTTTCTGTTTCTTTAGCTGTCAGCATATACGTGGTGTTTATGGGCAACAACGCAGCTTCAGTTCCAGTTCTGGGAAAGAATCGTTGTGGGTAATACTTATTGAGAACTGATTATTTCATCTTCATACTCCCCTTTGGGATGAGCACCATTTCGAAGGGGGAGGAAGCAGGTTAAATAACTTGCCCCCAATCAACAGTAGAGAAATGAAAGAACAGGCTTGAACCCCAGGTCGCTCTGGGTCTTAGGCCAAGCTCGAAGTCTGTGCCATATTGCCCCGGACTCCTGCTGCCAGTTTCCCTACCTCCTCACCCCTCACCTCCTCATCTGCAATCCAAGGGTCATGACAGGAAAAGCAGAGAAGGCCACAGGTGGGTGGCGGCAGCCAGTGGACACGGGCCGTGACCGCGCTCGGGGACTCGGCCCCTCTTCTGTGAAGGAGCCCTCGGTGCCAAGGTACCAGAAGGAGAGAGGAAGGAGCAGCAGCTGCACCGCTTCCCAGTTTCTGTTCAAAATTACTTGCAAAGAACGGTTTTTAGAAGTCATTAGCACGTATTTGGGAAATGAAGGGTTGTGTTTATAAGAAAAAATGCGGAGCTTTCCCATGTTTTTATGAAAAATTCTTGTTAAACTTTTGTGCAGCTAGTAAATTAAATCATTGTTTATTCTCTGTAATGAAAATCATGCCTGAAATGTGACTCAGGAGACCTGGTTCTAGGAATGGTTCGGCCCCAGATCCACTGTCACATTTGCTTACGGCTCTTAAACCAACCAAGTGTCAGGATTCTCATCTATGAAACAGAGGGTTTGGGCTCATCCTGCCGTGAGCTGGACTTGGCTGCATGCTCTTATATACGTCTTCTCACCTATTTGAGCCTCAGTTATTTTTGTGGTCATTATCTATTAATAATTACTGTAACTAAAGAAGAGTATTTATACAGTGTCTGGGACACAAGGTGTTGAAATGGTGTCTTGATGGTGATAAGGGGTTGGTGTAGACATTAATTGCTTGGTTAATTAATGAAGGGCCTGTAGGTCTTCACATGGGTTGGGTACTTCAAAATCCCGTTCATATTTATCTACTCATCACTTTTATTTCAAGATCTGTGCTTCTGCTGTGACTAAGTGAGATTTCTGGAAAAACAGTCTGTGCCAACACTTTGCCCAATACATTTAGTAAGAACATGATTAATATAGACTCAGACTTAGCTCCCTGCGAAGAGTTGATGCCTTTGGTTTCATTTTTTCACATTAATTGCTCATAATAATTGAAGCAATTGTACCTTTGGATTATTACTCACTGACATGAGAATTAGCTGTGTTCTCCTTTATTCCATTTCATTCATTTCCTATGAGAACTTCCAGTGTGTCTCCAAAACCATGTGAGGTGTTATCAGTGGTCCCAAAAAGTACAGTCTTAGATTCAAGGAGATGATAAACTTGTTGGAGCAAAAAGCCTCACACATGAAACAAGTAGAGAATGACACAAAAACAATACATGACAGAAGTTTTCACAGTATGTGCTTTATGGATATGATCTAAAACAAAGCACCGACCCTTCTGTATGGAGAGGAAATAAGACTATGAAAGAATAGATGACATGAAAGTGAAATGAGTGAACTCAAAAGGGAACTTGGCACGTGTAGGTTTTTGTCCAAGTTAACACTTAGTGTGGGCTTCTCCTTGTGCTGGGGGTTTTGCCTTTCTCTGCCTCAGACCCTGTTCTTCAACAATGTCCTTTCTATGAAGGACCCTGGATGCGTTTTAGCAGTGTCCCCTACCCTTTGGTTCTCTCAGATGCCACCACAGTCATATCGCACTCTTGCTCCTTGAGTAAAGGTGACCGTAATTGGAAGTGAAAAAAAAAAGTTGAAATGATGACTTACAAGTGAGGAACTAGAGATCCCATGGAGAAAACCATATTTACATTGTAGGGCATGCTGAAAACTTGCATTACACCAGATGGAAGCGAGCCCTGCTTTTATGGATTACTGTTGCCCTTCTGTAAGAGCAAATAAACAAGGACACCATTACTGGATTTTCAAGTAGTTTAGACAAGCGACACTGATACTGACATAGTTTCTAAATAATCAACTATTAGACCCAGTAGCATGTTGAAAAACTGTTACTAAAGAAATAACGATTAAAAATGTATCAGGTTTGATAGGGATGAAACTTTAGATAACACGAGATAATTTTTCTTTAGGCAGAAAAATTCCAGGTACAGATTTATCTCTGACAGCATGACCTGCCAACATGCCTGTTCCCCACCCCATCTGATAAAGGCCAATGATTGAATAACCTAACAAGTTCATACCCACAGCACCTGCCTGACCAAAACAGGAAAATGGATTTTCTCAACCCAAACTGCCCCATTTTCTTAAGTTTGAAAAACAATAAACAAACTTTCCCGATCCTGAATGTAAAGTTTTATTTTCTCTCTTTCACACTGGGCTAATCCTTGTTATTGTTTCTGAAACTCAATAAATGTGATGTGTCTGCGGTTTTCTGCTTTGGACTGTTTCTTTTAAACACCCCTAACAAAACTCTCCCACTTCTAAACTGAGAAGGGAAGAAGGAAAGGAAGACTATGGACTGTCTCGAAACTGGTTTTAGGAAAAAAGGAGATAACACTCATCATCATGTTATTATCGCGATGAGTTTGGGTTTACAAAGTAGTAAGTATTTTCCAAATTACTGCCTTCCATTGTAAAAGAGGTAGAAAACATGCCAAATCTAACCGCCCCCCACTTGTCGTCCTCAAAATATTTTTTAGTAGCCTTCCTATGATTATTATGAGCAGAAATAGCAGTGATAAAGATCGGATCAAGTTTTGTGAACACTGAAAATTCCATCTGTGGAGGGAGGTAGTTTAGACGTAGCAGAGTTCGAGTTCTTCCTTGCCCACAGCTGTGTCCAGCGTACTTGCTTTCATGCTCTCGTTTTTCCTGGCTGGGAGCCCCCACCATTAAATAAGATGAGGTGGGGGGGGGTCAGAGAAATAGCAGGGAAGCAGGGAGTTGGCCTTGAACCCCAGCCATCATCCAGTCCACTGAATATTTTAAGTGGTTTGGTTTATAGATGTGTCTGACACAACAGATAAATCATGGTTAGTTTCATCATTAAACTGGTTTTGCCGAGATTTCGTTTGAAAGAGACGATGCAGTCAGAGAATCCTGAGCTCTGAACTTGGAAGCACAGGACGCCAGGGCTGGGCGACCAGACAGAGCAAGCGAAGCTCTCCCAAGGTCGGAGCAGCGGGTTGTGATGGCTGTTTGTGTGGCCAGAGCTGCCGGTTGCACAGCAGTTTGCTGGTTGGTGGCTGCCCCCTCCCCTGCCTGCCCCCTCTCTCAGGCCACCCTGAGCTGAGTGAAAGTCCACGTTGCCAGTTTATTTTATATTTGGGATGAACACTGAAGTAGTGACCCCTCACTTTATTGATGCCCTGACTGAAGGTGAGAGGGTTGTGAAGGGGTGACAGCCAGCTGGTCACAGTGAGAGAGAGGAGCAGCTCCACTGTCATCCCACCAGACCAGCACTATGCACCATTCTATGCAGTCACCTTCTTCTTTTTCAAAAATATATCTTCCCTCCCTTTCCCCATGCCAAGTCTTAAGAGGTTTCAAATACTTCAAAAAATAAATGATTCCCAAATCACCTCAGACTACTAACATAAAATGTTTTATCACATTTTCCAAAAGCAGACTGGCATATTAAGAAATGATTTCATTCTTATCCATGTTCTCTTTTAGGGATATGGGGACATTATCTCAAATTATTACCCCAAAGACACAGAGACAAGGCGTTTGCACCTTTCTAGTTCTCAAATCATTTTTAGTTATTTTATTTCAATTCCCCCAAATCTCTTAGACAGTTATTTCCTTCTGTATTTTCTTGTATCACTTAAAAATTACACTTTACTTTGTCAGGGTCTAAGGAATTGCATTGAAAAACTAAGAAATCATTGAAAAGAATAAAAAAAAATTCCATTAGCACAGCGATAGTGATCAGAAGAAATTGGCTAATTTCAGTGTCTTTCTTTGGGCTCTTTACAGAAAATTGTTGCAATGTGTCCTCCATAAGTAACTGGCATTCTGAAATTGAGTTAAAGCTGTAGTGGGGAAGGAAAAAGACATGGAAAAGAATTAACTCTGAGATTTGGAGATATTAAAAAAAAAAAGTCCCATGCCCAAAGGATCCGGCCCTCTGGTTCAGCCCTTAGAAGTGAGGAAAAGAAGTCGCCTAACTGGTGTGGAGGGAGAGACACATGCTTCCTTTAGCCCAGATCACACTTTAAAGAGCATCCTTTTTGTTGTTTCTATGGCTGCCTCAGTTTCTTTATCTGTAAAATGGAGGTAACAGTACTGACCACCGGATGGGGTCGTTGTGAGGATTAAATGGGTTAGTAAACGTGACGTGTGTCCGCTGCCATCAGGGAGCGCTTTACGTTTAGTGGAGACAAGTCAAGTGGGACTGGCGGGGGTGAGTGGCACAGCCCAGGGAACTGCCATCAGTGCGGACTCTTCCAGCGTGTTTGAAGTCGAGGGGGAGGGCAAGGATGGAAGTTGCAGAAGCGGGTTCGGTGGAGGTTC